>CAEFZX010022166.1:0-10895 GCA_903066825.1 Alfaro cultratus | reverse complement strand
TTTTGTTTTTTTTAGTTTTTTTTTTTGTTTTATATTTTTAATATTAAAATAATGACCGTACCCACGATAATAAAAAACTTTATTATTGTATTATAAAAAAAAAAAAAAAAAAAAAAAAAAAAAAACTTTCCACGGGAACTGGAAGATATTTTAAATGTCCAAAAATAAAAACATAACCAAAAACAATAAATAAAAAAGAAATAAAAACCACACATCATGGATTATGATGTCTCTAAACAAAATTGCCCTTCACAATAGAAATTATTGAGCTCAGTTTTAATTTATCTTGCAATTAACTGATTAATTGGAACATGCTTAGTCATCGGCTGAAGTACTATTTGCTGAACAACATGAAATTCAGATATAGTCAAGACCCAGATGATAAGCAACTTCTATAAAGATTAGACAGAAGACCAGAATAACCACAGATTAAACAAATCAAACTGAAAGCTTTGTGTCCGTGTGAAGACAGCGGTGTTGGTTTGTTTTTTGTCATTTTTCAGCTGTTTGCTGTCCACAGGGCGTCCCTTTGTGACTGGGCCAAGTCCCACACCGAGACACATCATCCGCCTTTTCCACTTCACAAACAAAACGAAGACAGTTGCAGAGATGTGAAGGACTTGGATATTAAACTGTAAGCTGTAATTCACATCACTCTCACATGCAGTTCATGTTTTAAACATTTCACTTCAAAAAGTATAATCACAAACACACCCACAGAGTCCAAACGAGGCCTAAACTTATTAAACCCACAGCCTCGGAGGCACGGCCACCTCAATGCTGAATTTAATTGCAAAAGCTAAACTGACGGCCAGTGTTGTGTTGGACAAAGGCAGTGTGGGTGTGGGGAGGGAACCTCTCTCTCCAGCATGTGACAAAGCAATCCTGGGTCATGTTACCCTGAGGGGAAGAAGAGGACCAGGAGCTTAGGTTACAGCCTGGCCAAGCCTCCCCAGGCTATGATTGTTGACAACGGGGAAAGTCGTACATCCCCAAAATGAGGTGCATGGGGTTTGCCCAAAAAAACAAAAACGCTCTGCAATGAAACAATTTTTCTTTTCAAATTACTAGAAAAAATCTAAATGTTTACACTTTGCTGTGGAAAGGAGAACAAACTGATATTTGAACACATTCTTTTATTGCCATATAGATTAAGCTAGATCCTTAATTGGGTCAAGGTCTGGTCTTTGACTAGGACTTTCCAACAAACAAATGCATTTTTATGTATTTTAGTTTACCTTGAACATACATGAATTAGTCAAAACAACATATATAAAATTAGAAAAAGAATTACTCCCTCTTTAATCCAGCTTCCCTGTTCCACAGCATAATACCATCACTACCAAGTTTAATACCCTGAATAGTTTGGGATGTGATTCTTGAGCTTTGTGTTCACTAAAGAGGTCTTCACAGATCAGCTGCATTTATACAGAGATTAAATTATACACAGACTTCTTAAAGCATCAAGTTGTGCAGGATTTCATTTGGGGACTTAATAATATAGGGGGCTGAATACAAATTCACACCACATAATGCTGCACAGTATA
This sequence comes from Alfaro cultratus, assembly GCA_903066825.1. Lineage (NCBI taxonomy): Eukaryota > Metazoa > Chordata > Actinopteri > Cyprinodontiformes > Poeciliidae > Alfaro > Alfaro cultratus. The sequence continues at coordinate 9,348 of CAEFZX010022166.1, read as the reverse complement.
TCATTAATAATGAATATCATTGTAGTGTGTGAAATATTCATATCACAAAAGACTGCGTCCAAACATTGTTGTCTAATACAATCCAAGTCTTGCATTTTTAAGCTAATGTAATATTTAGCCACACAAATGACAGATCAAAATGCTAAAAATGGGAGTGTGATGGAAGCACAGATGGCAAAGAGAGAAAATAAAATAATAAGCTTATATAGCACAACTGATATTATCATTACAGTATTGTTTAAAAGAGAGTAAATGTTGAGATCCTACATAAAAAGCAGTCTGAAATATTCTAAATTATGAAAAAAAGGATTCTAAGAAAATTAGTTATTAAATTTTGTGTAAAACTAATTTAGCACAGAATGATTGACTGATTTAAAAAACATAAGAAAAATGAAAATGGATTCCAGGGTAGTAGGTGAGCTCCTTTCTCACTTCACACTGTGTTTTACTGTTTACTAGATCCATTCAGTCAATATATTGTATGCATGCAGGTCATCAGAAAAGCTGCAGAAATTGCATCAAGTCAAATAACATAACAGCACATTTGCATATAATGCAATCACCTATTGCAAGGCCAGTAATCCAATTTATCCTTAAAAGATAAACTAAACCAGGTTAAAAAACAAACACAACAAAGTGTTTCCTTTTGTTGTCGGGTTTATTTTGGCAACCGCTGTCTCTGGATACAGAGGCAGAACATGCTGCCACAATTCAGCTATGATTAGTTGTTTGGATTCGTACGGACCAGAACATCTTTCCCAATATTATATATACAAAATTTGAGATTCTGTATCAGTGACAAATGAGCCTGATCTGTAAGGACAGATCTATTCAGTCTGATTCTATGTCTTGTTTTTGTCAGTTTCAGTTTCTTTATTATTTATTCTACATTGGCTGTTCTACTCTTAGTTGCACTGACTGAAGAAATTAGTTTTGTTGATTTTACTTACTTGACTAAGCTTGTGAAACTATTGGTGTATTTAAATGTGCTGTACAGGTGCAGAGTTATTAAATAAATTTGCAATTTAGTACATTTATGTCTGTTTAAAAATAGAAACACTTTAAGTCAGCACTGTTTTTGTGCATCAGATCGGTAATGGCTGAAACTATACCACCGATATTGGTATTGGGATGGCAAAAATGGATTGATGCAACTCTATAAAAGACCTATGAAAGAAGTTGGAGCAGTTTTTAGCAGTAATTCAGCTTTATAGCAAAGACCTTTTTAGGTAAGTTGAAATAATTCTGACATTTTTGTTTAAACTTAAAGGGGAGTAAAACATCAAAAACATTGGATACAACATCATGGTTTAAGCTTCTAAAGTATTTTCACACCAAGTATTTCTGTCTCGTCACATACCTCACAAACAATTTCAGGGATGTAATGAAGCGTGAAGTCCTGATTCAAGATATGCTCATTCCACTGCAGCCAATCCAAATTGTTCTGAGTCAGAAAGAAGTCCTAAATACCATAGAACAAATTCACATCCTGTCCAAATGGGCTGTCAAATTCAAATCTTTTAAATTTGCAGAAGTCCCTTTAGCTTTGAAGACTCCAGCATTCATGGCTCCCAGTCTGGGACTGGGACAGAATGGGACAATACTGGACTGGCATAACCACAGTGTCTGACGACTCTTCCTAAATATCCGCCCGCCACCCCTGTTCCTCTAAGCTTCACATCTGACTGGATGAAACACAGGAAGATGTTCCACTATGTAATCCCTCCCATATCCCACAGCCAAAAAGGGGGACAGACAGAGAGAGCATTGAGGGGCTCACCAACATGATGACAGAGGAGAAAGCAGAGGGGCTTAAGAGGAGATGCCAACCCAGTGGAGTCATGCTGCTGTCAGAGGAGGCCTGACCCAAGATCACTAGAGCATGAAAAAGGCAAAGGTGAAGCGGAGGCGTGTACGTCTACAAGAAACGGCGGAATATGCATGAAAGAAAATCCTGAGCAGCTCCAGATAGTGGGAAATGTGTAGATAAATATAGAGAGCAGGAATTAATGGACTCATTCACCAAATCCACAGTATTACAACATACTCGCATTTTAAAATTTATTAATATTCATTGATGCTTTAATGGACGCAACTAGGGCTGAAACGATTCATCGAATGATTCGAGTACCTTGATTATTAAAATTCCTAGAGAAAAATTTACCTGCCTCGAAGCTTCGATAATTTATGTTTTATTTTTTAGCGCACCGTGTTCCGACCGGAACATTATTTGCTTTCCGCGGAGCTCTGACTTCTGCCACCCCCCATTCCAGACGACATTTCCCGTATTCTCAAACCCAAAGCTTGACAGGTATGGGGTAAGGTGAGAATTCATCTATTAAACTGACTGAAGATGAATACATAAACTAAAAGCTGGATCATAGACATTTTTTATAAGCATATTTGCGAGCCTGCCTCTTTATTATTAAATTGAATAGAATTTCAGATTTTTGTAAACTTTTCTTCAGGTTAACTTAGAAAGTGAGCTATTATTGTTACAAGTTAGTTTTCTAAACTGCAGAAAAGTAACTGTTAGGGATGCTCAAACATGAAAAATTGGACTGATATTGATATCCCATAGTTATGGTGTTATGCCAGATTTACCAATATTTTATAAAAAATTTTATCCGATTAATCGTAAGAATAATCTATAGATTACTCGATTGCTAAAATATTCGTTTACAACAGCCCTAAATGCAACAGTGAAGAAAATGGTCAAAGTAGCAACACTGTTATGAATAACTGGAAGATGAGGTGGGTGTTAGGGACCTAAAGTTTTATCATGGTACTTTTGCAGTACTATTGTGATAATAAAATTGGAACTATTTATTTATTCTTTTTTTAAGTAACTGTATGACTGTGTGTCACAGCATTCATAACCTCACAGACACAAATAATGCTCTTGAAAAATATTCACATTTGCAATGCGCTTGTTTAGGACACTAGGTGCAATCACTGTGACTGGCATGGCTAAAGTCCAGACGGTAACTGAATTTCAATTGGAGAAAATAATAAAACTAACAATCCACACAATAAGGACAGTTTGGGGGGTTTAAACATCATTAATTGGAATTTATAGTGATAACGATAAATCAAAACTCTTATAAGAAATTTATCATGATAAATGATAAACAACACGATAAGTGCCCACCACTAACTGCATTTTATTGTTGGTGTAATACAACTATATTCTGATTAACAATAAACAATACAATAAATGTCCATTGTTCAACTGCAATCTGATCCAGAGATGCCAAACTAGGACTTCGGGAAGGACATGGAGAAAACGCATTCAGAATCCAAACTGTGCAAGTCGGGAAATACCGCACGTGCAAAAAACATATACTGATTCAACTCTTCGTTCTGATCGACAATTAACTTGTACAGAACTTGGATATTTCTTCTCTGTTTCGTTCATATCAGACATGCCTTGGATAAAATCCTCTCACATGTGCCAACTGAACCAGGAGTGTTTGGCTTTCACAATTTTATCTACAGGAGTCCCTAAAATGCCAGACGATGAGTCTGTGTTGTTAGCACACCACCACAGTCTTTACTGCAATGAAACATCAATTAAGGCTTTAAGATAAGGAACCATTAGGGAGTCTATAGTGGATGAGCTCATAAAGACTACCTGGAAAACATTAAAGGTCAGAGAAAATGATTGAGAACTAACGATGAGTAAGAAGTAAGGATGGTAAACTGCAGCTTTCCTGGAGTTTACCATTTGAAAATGCCAATAGAGCAGCGAAGGTTTTCAGAAACTGAAAAGAAATGCAAAAAAACCCCTCTGAATTCTTTAGTCATCGAGTCGCCAGATGTAATCTTTCACAGAAGCTCAATGGACAGTAAACTCTTAGCTCTGATTTGATCTTTTTCTAGACTGGTGTCCTAAAGAAGCGTATTGCAAATGGGAATGTTTTTCAAGAGCATTATTTTTACATGTGGGGCTGTAATGACACATTATGACACACTGTATGACACAGTAACAGCCATACAGTTGACTAAAAAAGTTGCAATAAATAGTTCTTACCACTTTTATCATTATCAAAATTGCAAAGTGTTGCAATAAAACTTTACGTCTGAATTGCCCGCCTCTACTCACTTGTGCAAGCAAAAAAAAAAGCATGTAGGAGTTGTTTGAGTATAATATGCATTCCCATTTGGAGGAGGAAGAAATGAAAGTCAAACCTTATTTGCCAAAGTCAAAGCAAGAACCAACAAAGTATGAAGAAATTAAAAACTTGCAAATTTCTTTAAATATGCAAATGCTTAAAGACAAAGAAATTACAAACCAGTCTAATCAATCAATCACAAGTGGGAATGAAAAATGTAAAATAAATAAATAAATAAAACCAGTAGCTAATTAACTGCTCTACACTAATTAGGGTTCTCAGTCTCTGGTTTTTACAGCTCTTAAAAGCTGAATTGTAATTCATAGGGTGGACAGCTTGACGAAATATGTCAGAAGTAGTAAGGAGTCATGACTCGAGTCACTGAAATAAGGAGGTGTGTTGGCTCTGTAACAAGAAATAAAACATGGCTTAAGTGGCTTTTTGTTTCCCAGTAAATGTTTTAAAAACCACTGCTGAATGCAGACCCTCCACTCCTGGTGCTGTTTTCCCAATGCTGTGCACAATTGCAAACCATTTAAATTGCTTTGAAGACAATAAAAAGCTATATGATTCAGTTGCTCTGCAATTAATGTTTTATAAAAAATAAAAAACAATTTTTACCAACCAGCTTGATTTCTTTATTTATACTTTATACAAAATAACAGCAAAAAATATTACACTTAAATTAAAGACACCTAAAAATCCCCACGTTCCTGCTCTGCATCACCATCGCAGTCACATGACCAAACACAAACCACATGTCCAACCTCCTCCCCATCCCGAAACACAAACAGCAACAAGATAAAAAAAAAAAAGAGGCAAAACAAATAGTTATTAATATTGGCTTGGTTTATATTGGACTGATATCAATATGTTAAAAATAATTAAAATCGGCCAATACTGGTGCTAATGCAGCCATATTGGGCATCCCTAGTTTTGGCTGATGCATTTAGAGATGGAAGGTTATAGTTTTGATGCAGTTTATGAATGTGGAAAAATAATCAGATTGTTTTTCATCTTTAAATATTTGAATAGAAGCTCCATAAACTGATCTCCTTCCTGGCAAAAGGTTCCTGAAATGGAAAAACATTTTTGGTCATACCTGGTGAAAAGCAGAGAATGAGTGAGCTCTCAGTGGAAGGTTGAAAATGAAAATTTACATTTAAATTAGAAATAAATTTGAGATTAACATTCCTTTTTTGAAACAATGGCAGCAATATTGCATTTTGAACCCAGGGCAACCAGGAGAGACTTCCAAATTCCTACAAATGAATTACAACTTCAGGGAACTCGTGTTGTATTTTTGGCAGACAACTGGGAAAATCCAATTAGTTACAAACTGAATGCACAAATATGCTGTTGTGGCTGTTTTAGTGCACCCTGGGATTTGTAGTTTTAGCAACAACTAATATCCATGTGGCAGTTATAACTCGGACTGTGATTTCCTGGACCAGATAAAACTGCAGCAAGTTTTGGGCGCAACATTGTGTTCAATATCTAGCTTTCTAATGTGCAAAAATTAATCAAAAATGTATTACTGATCAATCACAGAAGACATTAAAAGGTCACAACAAGGGTCAGATGGCTTTCAACTCTTGGGCGTGAACAGATTATTTTCTCTACTAGAACTAACAGCACTAAGGAACTTCTTATGAGTCACAAAGCACCATTTCCTGAGATTTTATGAGAATTTAACTGATTTAAACAAAAGTAACCTTTTTTGAAGAGGGCTTGGTCTCATTTTTAACCTTTTCAAGATGTTTTTTTTGATGAACTCTCTTCTCTTCAAAAACAAAGACCTGAATGTACAGTTAAGATGTATCAGCATGCGACTAGCTGAGCCATCTGTCCCATCTGAGTGGGCTGTGGTTAAGTGACCTGAACCCCAGCTGTACTGACTCATCTTTGACTAGGACAGCTTCTCTGTTTGTTCCTCAGGAAAACGCGCGCGCACACACACACACACACACACACACACACACACTCAGAACGAAGAAACTGGGCGCAATATGCGTGGGGTGAAGTTGATGCAGAGAAGGTCAAGATTTAGATGATAAAGAATATGTGTTACTCTTATCAGGCAAAAATCATCAGACAGAATCATTAGGTTCAGAAATAAACAAGAGTATGTGCTGTTTGGATGACAGGTCCTTTTATTTCTACAGCATTATGTCACAGTGCTGTAAAAAAGTATTTGCTTACTCAAAGATTACTTCTGTTTTTTGTTACACCTGAATGTTTTACATCACAATAAAAATGACGAAGATAAGCTGAGCAAAGACAAAAAGCTGATTTTTAGCGATGCACAGATTGCAGTTTTCTGGCCAATCAGCAATCTTAAAAAAAAATTTTTTAAAAAGATTGCCGATTCAGTTATATATTTTTTTTGAATACATATAAACATATAAAACTTACACTGTCAGTGGGGGTGGACATTTATCAATGAATTGTTGTGAAGAATTTCTCATATGAATCTTGATTTATTGTTGACTTAATAAATTCCAATTAACAGTGTAAAGAAAAAAGCAAAACTGACAGATCAGTGTTATTTTAAATATTTTCTCTGATCTGCAAGAGCGGCAATAAGTAACTCTGGCCAATGTCCTGCCACATTACAACGTTGCCTTGAGAACTTTTACCATTTAACACAAAAACAGACCGCTGGTTTACTGCCCTAACCACCGGGCCTAGCAAGTTATTCTGGGGGGAAATCATGTATACAAACAAATAATGGCTCTTATAAGTATGCTTCAGCAGAAAGATTATGCTATAGCAACAGTAAAGCAGCAATAGTCCACCATTTTACTTGATATACAGTAAAAGAAGAAAATACCTTCTACATGAGTTTGACATTTTAAGATATTCGGCTAAATACCAGAATATTACATAATTCCATTTGCGGATGCAGAAGGCTGCAAAAAATGATTTTACACAAATGTGGTGAAAACTAATTTTCAAGTCTACTTTCATTCAATTCAGCTCAACTTGAGGTTCCTGAGCCAGAACTGTAGAAAGGCTGCTTTAAGAGCCTTTCAACGTCAGAGATTTTAGCACCCATGGCCTATGTGACGAGGTCTGCAGTGAGGAAAGAAGGGGAAGGACAAAAGCTCCTCTATGTTTTGTGTCACAACTTGAATAAATCAGTCTTTGTTAGCAGGGCAGGATTGGGATTCTTGCTAAGTTGCTATTTTTACATCCATGAGCACAAGAGAGGGCGGTTAACAAGCAAGAACGCATGGCCTTTGGCTAAGCAATGCGTCATCGAACGCCTCCTGCTGGAAGCCAAAGGGATTTTCATAAAATATCTCCATTTCTTACACTAACATTTAGCGAGCAGAAAGCTAATGCTACCATCATTCTGTGGCCTCAAGGTAAAAACAAGATTATTCTGTTTGTGAAAAACATTGTTAAATTAATCCAAATCACAAAAACACACCAACTGAAGTTCGGAAGGCTAATTCTGATCCAGTTTTATACAATTTTTGTTTCTTTCTACACATTATAAGCAACAGTCATGCAGCAAATAAAAGGTCATCACAATATCTTTATCTTCAATATTTAAACTGCAAATGGATGTGTGGGATCCAATGTGTGTTGGTAATTATTTACATATGTTATAAAGTTATGCCCACCAATCCAGATGATGGATGGAGTCTCACTGAAATAGATACACTGCAAATAAACGCTCTCAATCTTAAAACCCTCTGCATGTGTTTTTCATCAGTTTTTCTGTTAGGATTCATGGTAAACCATCAACGTCAACTACAAGAGTCATCATGTTATCTTAAAATTTACAATAAATCTTCAACTGTCAAGACAAAAGCAGCATTTAGAACATTATACATGAAATAATTCTTTTAGAGAGTGACTAAAGTACAATGAGCTCACCCTGTAAATGTCATTCCCAGAGCAGTCGCTGTCTGTTTTGACGTAATTCAGTTATTAGCAGTGAGTAGGAGCGTGTGCCGTTTTGTTGTTGTTGTTTGCGCCTTTTGGCTTTTATCAAGTGTTGCAGTGTGTTGTGGGTTCTGCAGTTCGTGACCTCTCCCACTTCTGACTTCCTGTTTAACGTAATCAGGGTCGGCCCAGACCCTCTGAGAGCCGCCACAGCTAAATCCTCAGGGTTGAGCCTCAGAAAGCGGCAGCTTAGACGTGGTAGAAAAGTCTATGTCAACCAGCAAGATAACAGATTCGTTAACACTTAAATACAAGTAAATCCTTTCTCTCGTGTTTCTCCTTGTAGTTTAGAATCTTGCTTCTCTTTTCATTTCTTTTCCCTGATTCAGTTTCCTGTCTACACTGTCAATAGAAAGATGTCAGACACCCCAACATGAAAAGCTTTCAAAAAAGCTCTTCCTCTGCAACCCATCTCCCAAAGCTGCAGTCATAGCTGTTCAAAGGAGGTCATTTAGGTCAAGAAGCAGCCATAACAAGAAGTGACAGAGCATGTTACAAACTAATAGACCCAGACGGTGCAGACGGACAAAAATTCACTGGCCCTTCTTCTTCTGAGAGAGATCGGTCAGGACATATTAGCTTGAAGACAGTAAGTCCTCTGCCTTATCAATTTTGCAGGAGTTTGTGTGTCCAGTCAATTTGAAATGGGGAGTGAAAGTGACCTCCTTTTTTCAGTAAATACTGATTATTCACCAGAAACAAAAACATAAATTTAATAAAATAATACAAATAGAAAAACATGCTGCTTGGCTGCAGTGAGATTAAACTTACTAGTAAAGATAAATGACTTCTAAATGTTTAGTGAACTACTTTAATTTTTTCCATTCTGTCTAAGCAGACCGTCCCCACACTTACACTTTTCAAAGATGTATGTGGTAAATTAATTTTTCATTATCCTGTTTTGCATATAATAACTATATAATCATATTTTTAATCTTATTAGAACAAGTTTTTCTATCCCCCAAAAACAGAACTGCAGATGATAAATTTCAAGAATTAAGGCAAAACACGAATAATTTAGAAAGATTTGTTTATCTTAAGACAATTTTAGAAACCCAGGCAGCATTGGTGTGAGCTGGAATAAGTTTCTGAAGGTATTATAACCTACAGTGAAATTAGAATGATTTAAGGATATTACTAATTATCCAATAGTTTCAAACAAACTGGCTATATATATATATATATATATATATAAATATATATATATATATATATATATATATAGAGAGAGAGAGAGAGATAGAGAGAGAGAGAGAGAGAGAGAGACACAAAATTT
>CAEFZX010022165.1:0-129148 GCA_903066825.1 Alfaro cultratus | reverse complement strand
CTAAGGTATATTATTAAAACTTTGAAAACTCTTTCTGTGTACCGTCTGTATGTAGGCACATGCGGCTTATAGACAGGTGCGGCTTATGTATGTACAAAATGGTTTTTCCTTTAAAAATGTACTGGGTGCGGCTTATAATCGGGTGAGCTCTATAGTCCGGAAATTACGGTATTTGCCTACAAAATGTTTTAGCATGAATCCCTGCTTATTCTCTGATTTTTCTGTTTGTAGCTCCAAATATTTTGCGAAAAATTTGCCTGTTTGTGGATTTTTTTGTCAAACACATCTAAAATGATAACAAAATGTAGATTGGGAACCTGAAAAACGTACCAACAAGACAGCTTAACACACTACTGGCTGGCATTTACAAAGCAGCCAATCCAAGAGTGCCATTCATTTTCCTTGTTGTTGACTTGATTCTAGCGTTAGCAGTAGTGGTAAGACAGTTTCTGTTGTGCATATTAATGCAAATTAAAGTATATTTAGTGTTTGAATTACTAAAATAGACAGTTGGAAGTGTTTCACAGGAGGTATTTGTAGATTTTAGCCATTGTGGTCCCAAACTCCCCCAAATACCATTGCTCCACTGTAGGTAATTGCTTTAAAGTTACATAGATTTAAATCAAAGACCAGATGAACACGCAAACATCTTTGAGTGCTCAAAAGTCTTTTGCTGTAAAGTAACTCTATCCATTTGTGTTTTTTCATTTTATTCAACCACATTTTAAGCCAGAGCGGCACCGCGACTACTTTAAGCTGTGCCACGAGTCAATGAAAACTAAAGTCTTATTTTTGTTCCACTGTGCAAGCAACTAGTTGATTTAATATGAGGTTTATGAAGAAAGATTCGTATTTCAAAGCCACATTTCTGAAGCTGGGAATGATTCAGTGCTGGAGTCCAGACAGGCCTTCAACTTTGATCCTCTGATCAGCCTTTGTGATTTGCTTATTTTTGAGAAATTTGTGCAAAGTTCAGGGCTTTTTTTCACCCCTTTGTATCTGACCACAGAGCCCTACAATGTAGACATTAGTTGTAGCTTAGTTGCTGTAGCTATGTTCAATATGCAGGACGAGAACAGAACAATCCCTTTGTTTTCCTATGGTCAAATCAAATCAAATCAAATTTTATTTGTATAGCACATTTCAGCGGCAAGGCATTTCGTCGTCAATGCGCCTGGGTGGCAGCCGTCTGATGATCTGGAGATTTTAAACATGTTCAGAAGATGCGTCTGCTTTTAGATAACGTCTGCAAAAATGCTTTGATCTGACAAACGATGAAAAGATGCAATCAGATTTACATCTTCCTCCCTGTAGCAGTGATTAAACCACAGGCAAAAAAAATGACATTTTTCCAGTGCATTTCTTCAGCTTCTTCAAAGATATTCTCTGTAAATATAAAAAAATTCAGAGAAAGTGAAAGACATACTTATTTTTTGTCATCTTCTGTGTTTATTTAATGAATGAAGTAGAAGTTGGTGATCTGAAGTTGAGCTTTCTTTTTGCTCTGCTGGTGTGAAAGTAAGTAATGACGTCAATAAAAGACTAAAGAAAACGTTATTTCTAGATCAGGATAGAAATTTCTCTCTGTTATTTTGAGGTTGTGCTTGATGTGCTAAGAATACATAGTGCACAATTTTATATTTTCCTTCCAAGCAGGCAAACTGTGTTAAAGTCTTTAGTAAAATCCATGTCAGTTTTTCTCTCATGAATTTTGCATAATCCTGTTTGAACTTTAGGCCGATTGTGTACTGTGCCATTAATGCCTCTTTTAAAGATGCTTAAATAAATATATTTTTTATATTTGAATGCATTTATTCAGTGCAGAAAAGTATCATCCAAGTAGATAATTACTAATAAAATAATTTTTTTAAAATTAAATGTAACTGAAATATTTCAGTAAGAATTTATATTTCTGTTATTTATCAGTTTCTTGCAGCTTTTAAACTGAGGCTCTTTTCTTTTAGCAGTGCTGGCCTTTACATATTCTCCATATGATGCCTAAAATGTGTAAGATAAAATGAAAGTGACATTAAATTGTTTTAAATCTGTGCACAAAGTTAATTATTTTTGCAGTCAGATTGTTTTAGAAACGTTCCCAGGAAAACCGTTAATATCTGGAAACACCTTAAAACAATCAGATTCCTTCCACCTCACTCATACAAACTGACATTTCTTGGAGGATTTTTTTTTCTTCCAAACATTTAAGAGCCTATAAAATCTAAATGTTTGCTTTCGGATTATTGCTGCTGACACGGATACTCCTCATCGTCCTATTTAAATCCAATTCCTGCACTCAAACTTTTCCTGCATGCAAATGAAATTTGCAGACGATTTTATTTAGACATTTCAAATGCCGGTCAAACTTTTACGATTTCTACATGTCTATATATATTTTCTCATTCTAAATCATTTAGAATGATTTCGTGTTGGTTTATCAGATTTACGCATTTAGGATTGTTATGTTTGACATTTTGTCTTTCTATGCTGTTTTAATGTCTTTTAAATTGTTTAATCTTGCTAACGGCCCATTTGGGGTTGCACATTTCAAATTAGCTCAGGTTGTAAATATTATAGTGTTCTGTTTTTGTTTGTACTTAATAAAGAAAAAAGGAAGACATAAAAATTCAGGTGAAGCATTAAAGTTTGTAACTGGAACATTATTTAACAGTTGAAGGTGCTGTAAAAAAATAATCTAATTAAATAGATCAAAAAATATGCTGCGTGAAAATATCAACCTGACTAAAATGTAATTGAAATTTTATAAATTTCATTGGACTTTTAGCTCAGATTAGATTAAATTGAACTTTTTGGCAACAAATACTCCAAATGGAGTCTAGTGTGAAGTAAAGAAAAGAGCCACTGTTTGGTATGGTGGAGGGTCTGTGATGCTGTGGGCCAGTAGAAAATCTAACTTTCTACTGTTTGATTTTAATAGATAAAATGTGCAAAAGTGTTTTCTCTGCAGTGCAAAGCAAAAAAAAAACATCTTTGTTCGCCTGTTCTGTGTTGTGTTTTCCAGTGAGCTTCACAGTTTTTCATCTTTACAAAATTCAGTAAATATTTTTATTATTTTCTGCATCAAAAGCTTCTTAAACGGTATTTGGGGAGGGGAGGGTTTTGGGAGAAATCAGCTTGAACTTCTTTCTCTCTATTCATAACAACTGTGTTTTCATTGTACTGATGATTGATGTATGTCAAGCTGTAAAATTCAATAAAGAAAGTTGAAAAAAAAAAAAAAGCTTCTTAAACGTCCAGAGGATATTTATGAATAATCCAGTCGCAGCTTGTAGCATGTCTCGGTACAGAAGGGCTGAGACAAAGTCAAACTCTTTTCTGCGGTTTCTTAAAAAAAAAAGGAAAACAGACGTCTCCCCTGGGCCTCATCTAAACACTAAATCAAAGCAGAGTCGCTGCAGACGGAGGAATGAAGTCAGGAGAGCGAAAACTATTAAAAGTGCATCATGCAGCCGGTCTGCAGTGAAGAGAAAAAAACCTTACAGAAGAGAGGAATCACAAAAGCAAAACAACCACAACACTGGAGCCCTTCTAAGAACATCAAATGTGAGGTCTTGTTTGTCTTAATGTGTGGCTTGCAGCAGATCTGCCTAATATCATGCACTATAAATTTCAAAGTGGGTCGTACTGGTTCAGAAGCCCCTGAGGAGTTTAGGGTAAAAAGGAAAGTCAAATTTCTTTTAATTATGTGGCATTTTTTTCCTCTCTCTTTTGCAAAATTACTTCCTTGTGTAAGTTAAAGAAGATTACCTCTGCAGGCAGGAGAAACATAAAGATTTCAAAAACTAACTGCTAATTTCAGGACCTCTTACAGGAAATATGAACATGAATATAAAACATCACATCTACTGGTGGCGTTGCTGAAGACAAATAGGCTTTACATACTGATTTTAGTTTTTTGTGTCATTTTGTACTGTTTTCTGAATATTTAGCAAATTTTAAACTTTTTGTCGTCGGATCCTAACTTCACTGAAAAGCAGAAGTCATATCTCAAAAAGTAGGTGGAAAAATTTAAGCTAACAAACTGAGATCCTGAACTGAAAACTCTTCAGAAACTGGAAGGCTTCCTGTTGTTCTGGATTTGACCCAGACTTAATAAAAAAAATAAACTGTAACATGTCAAATACAGACATTTTTAAGACAAAACCCCCCAGAAATGTGTGTTCCTCTGAAAACTTTTAGGCTCTATATAACCTCCTACGTAACAGGTCTGTTGTTTCCTGTTGCTTTAAAGACTCAGACGGAGGCCAGACTTGGTGGAAACTGTCAGTAGTTGCATTTCCTTTACAAAATGTGTGCAAATCTTTGCCACTGATGTTGAAAAAACACAATTTTACAACTCAGTGTTTCCATTGAATAAGACATTAAATGAAAACCTGAATAAATTTGTTTACACTACAAGTCATTGAAAATCACAGCAGTGACAATCATAAACAGCTAGATTATATTCATATTTCAGCCATGGTGCTAGCGCCCATCATCTATTCGCCATCAGAGGAGACGTCCGCATCTTATTCAGGCGGTGGAGCGACAGACCCCTTACATCTGAGAGCGGCTACGTTCGCGGCATTTTGGGGAAATTGTAGTTGGTGATTTTACTAAAGAGCGATGGATTCAACACGTTGGAATGACACACAACTTTTTATGAAAAGCGCGATGCTGTGAGAGCTCTGATGGAGCCAGCTGCACATTGTCTAAACCCGCCCCACAAAAACAAACCATCATCCATACTCCTACTACTGCTTTCTGTCGTCTTCTTTGTCGTTTCTGCCAGTAGTAACATCCGGTTTTGATCAAATGATGTAAAAACAGTACATCTATTTCGATACACTTGAAAAACCACCACTTGGAAACGCAGCTGCTAAAAAGGGAAGCTTTAATCTGTCAGTTTTGGATTGGAGTAGCAGATTGCTGCCTTTGAGTCTTGACCTTTCTGTCCTGGTCTTTCCTCGTGTCTCTGCAGGACTCAGAGCAGTGGGGCAGGTCGGCTTCACGGGTCGCTGACATCGCATCGGCCTTGATTCGGGACAGGAACCCCGCCTTTGTGGGACAGCTCCTGCAGGCGTGAAGAGAGGTGACGTCAACAAAACAATCATCGCTCAGAAAGACTGAAACTGGATTATTTATGCTGTCTGTTAGAGTCTCTAATCCTGCAGCAAGCTTAAAGGAAGTTGTATTTCCAAAGTGCATATTGAAGGAAATCTTGACTTTTACAGCAAACTATGATCAACTGAGTCCTACATTTCCCACAATGCTTCTCTAAGCTGTTAAGATGCTTTCTCTGTTGCGTAATTCTTACTTGATGTTTTGCAGTTTTTACTGAAATGTGATTTTATGCAGTTGGACCTGCTTTTGGGGCTCCAAAGAGAAAATATCATAAAAAAAATGTCTTATTTACAGTAATTCTGAAATATTTCCTTATTTTTCTTAATGAACGGATTTGAAAAATGTATCAGAACTTCATCTTCTACTTCCTTGGAAAGCAAAGTGTGAAAGTTGTGCAGTTATGTCTCCTGCTAAAGCTAAAGGACACAGAGATCCTTCATAACCTCACAAAGGAAATTATGGCTGAGTTTTAAAATCCCTGTTAGTTACCTTTTCTTCTTTCTGTTATTTTAGTTGTTGTCGTTTTGTTGGCAATTTTTTTTTTACAAACTTAATAAGATATTCATGATCTTTTGCTGAATCCGAGGATACGTCTTGAACCAGTTACCAGGGACTTCAATATTAAAAAATACATAAATGTAAGAACTACTAGACTTGAAAGATAGTGCTGCATTTTCAGTTTTTATATACAGAAATATTATGTTATAGCTCACACATAATCATTGAGAAGATTCTGGTCTAATTAGCTATTTTTAATTGTATTACTGGCAAAAATCAAGCTCTAAAATAATATACTAACATAATGTGATGCACTTCAAAGATTTGAAACAGACTTCTGTAATAATTTTAACCTTTAGTATCGTTTAAAAAACGTGAGTCAGGAGCAAATCAGACACTTACATGATTTTATTTTTATCGTGACTCTTTTCGAGATAAAATAACGCGCTCATGATTTGGGAGTTAGCACCGACTGCAGCAGAATGGTGTTCATGGAGTCAGAGTTGAAATCAACTGCAGTGTGTTCATTGTGATGAAGGCGCTTGTTATCGCTCAATGCAGCGACGCGACTGTGATGTGTTTTTAATGCGTTCTGGAGAGAAACAGAACCGTTTGGTACTGACAAATGGCAAATATGTCGAGCTCTGGCAGAGAAATCATTGTTTTATTCTTCTATTTTCTGGATCTACTTGAAGCCTGATTGTTCATTCACAGGAAACATAATCACGGATGCAAGATGGAGGAATTTGATCTAGTTTGTGTAAAAAGCTCCATTGGATAAAGCTGGACTGTCACACAGCATAAAATGAGACGTATTAAGATAATTCTGCAGATTTCAGATTTTATTTTCTCTGCGTTTCTGAGACTCGTTCTGCCTCTGGGAGTTTAATTCAGTTCTCCGATGAACCAGCAAGCAGCAAAATTAATTACTGACACAGTTTTTAAATTTTGACTTTAAGTGCTTATTTTATTGTGTCCAAACTTTTTGTGACATGAGTCATGTAAGAAGATAATAAAAATTACGAGAATAAAGTCGTATGAGAATAAAGTCATAATATTACCGGAATAAAATTGCAGTATTTTGACTTTATTCTTGCACGAATATATTCTTGAAATATTCTAACTTTATTCTCATAATTTTTTATTTTTTATTTTCTTGGAGTGGCTCTAATTTGCCGTTGTACACATGGGCCTAAAATGTTTAATAGTTTTAAAACTAAAATCACTGGGTTACTTTGTTTTTTAACCTATTCAACAATAAACTAAGCATGCAATATTTTAATTAAACAAAGTTGTTTTTAACGGGAGAAGATGTTAAATTATTTTACATCTGAAACTTAAAAATAGCTTTGCATGTTTGCCTCATAAAAAGACAGGCATTGATTAAAAAAGATACAAAAAAAAGCTTTTAGTAGATCAGGATTTCTTTGACAAAACTTGCTCTATTCATTCATTAAACCAGAATAGTGATTTTATTCACTATTAAATAAAGAACAAACTAAAAAGCCTAGTTAATTTCAGGAATATTTTTGCTTTTATTAACGATAAAAAGCCAAGTCCACATGTGGATTAGGTGAGACAAATGTTTGTCATTCTTGAATGGCAGTCAGCGGCCACAAATGGCCGCCGTGCCACACTTTGGTCACCCCTGCTCTAACAAAACCAATCAGTGTTAGCGGTTAGCTCACTTGGGTTTGCCAGGTTAAGAGGGAAACCAATAAAACAAAAGAACTGGACCTCACTTGCTTTCTTCTGCAAAAAGGAACAATAAAAAGATAAAAGCAGCTCTGAAGAAAAACAAAAGCATTATTATAAAAGATGTTTTTGTTTTTCATTGGGGAGTCAGTCAGGGAGGTTGACACTATCTACTTTAAAGCTGAGGTTTGAGTCTTTCCTCCATGGTAAAGCTTGAAGTTAGGGGCGGCTGGTGTGAGTCATGCCTTTAGAAAAGCTGCTACAGGCGTAGCTGCTGCAGGGCCGGATGCACTGTTTGCCTTTTCATCACGTCTCCCTTTTATTCTTGGTGTTAGTGCATACCATTATTGCTGCTTTGTGTTTCTTCTTTCTCTCTGCAGGTATTTGTTGCCAGCAGCGTCTGTTTTTGCCTCAGTCTCCTTCCTGTCCTCCCCACCCCCAGCCGGTCACGGCAGACCCAAAACTGAGCCTCGTTCTGCTGGAGGTTTTGTTCTTGGATTTCTATTTGGTTCTCTACTGCTTCTAAAAACAGGGAAAAAGCACAAAAAAATCACCCAGCTCTTTTTTCTTTTGGCAATAAGTTTTTTTTTTTGTTTTTTTTTTTGGCATGTGGAAAATGAACCATTTCAAAAACCTTCTAAATTTGCCCGTTGCCTAGCAACTCCAGCGGCATTCCGCTTGTCACCTAGCAACCTAAACTGAGCTCCTGGACATTTGGTCAGCTGGTTTTTCCACTGAATGCACTTTAAAATGACTGCTGGAAAAGAAACGTGTTTAGTCATTGAGTTACCATCCAGAAACCACTTGCTGCATTCTTGTTGATTGTGCAGGAGGCCTTACTTCTGCTTTTCAAAGATGTACAGTTGTATAATTGCAAATCTTTTCTCACATTTTCATGTGTAAACGTCAAGCTGGGAGGGGAGAGGCCAGCAACAGCTTATTTGGATTTAAAGTGACAAGAGGCTCTATAGCTGCTCATTTTCAATGGTTTTGTATGCTAACTTATTCAGTAAAGTATAATAGTTGTCTGAAAAGAAGAAACAATATTCACAGAGGAGACATTGGCCCTGCTTACATGACAATGATCCAACGAAAATAAAATTTTTGTTTCATTTCTGTTAACACATTTACATGAAGACATTCTAATTACAATCTTTGTTTACACAGTAACGGTACACATGAAAAAGGTGTAATGCTCTCGCCACGCCACTAGTAGGTGCTAGATTCTTTGAAACTAAGGTCGCATGTGTTTAAAAAAAAGTTCTTCTTGAAAGCACGTCGATTCGCGTTTCCCCATCAGGTACCTTTCCCCCAGATATAGGGGGAAAACACGCACTATGTGCATCTGATTAGGGCACAGTTTGTAAAAACGTGGGATAACTTCACTGAAACACGTTGTTTGAGCTTCACGGTGTCCGTAGTTCTCTAGATACGAGCGCTGAACAAGCACAGAAGAGACGCTGGGGGAACCGTATCTGATGGGGAAACACGAATTGTAGTAACACCAGCATTGTCAGGAGTTTCTTCTTCTTCTTTGGATTGTAGGAAGCAGCTATGTTTTGCGTCATACTATGCATGAGGTAGGTATTCCCTGACAGAAAAGATCCATTTACTCTCTTTACAAGACAACGGACACCGGTACGTTTTAGAACCATTGCTCTCTGGAACCCGTTTTCAATCTGTGCCGTTGTCAGAGAAAACATTTGGTGGTTTCATGTAAATGTACAGTACAAACGCAACAAAACTCTTTCATTTTCACCAGAAAGTGATGTCGTGTAAACATGGCCTTTCACTTGGCGTCCATGAGGACCCAGAAGTTTTTGTGGATTTTGCTACATTTCAGCTCGTCTCAATTTAGTTTTCTTCTAAATCCGTTTGAAACCCAATGAGGATAAACCAACATCTCACATGTTTACAGTAATCACCCAAAATATTAAAACCAGCTGCCAGTTAGCATGTAGGTCCCCGATCTGCAGCCTAAACACCTGTGAGGCATCGAGCCCTGGACTCCAGCAGACCTCCATCAGACTAAGGTTTTATCAGCAAATCCTGTAAGTTCTGCGATGGGGCCATCATGGCTCGGACCTGTTTTTCCACCACATACCAGAGACGCTTGATCAGACGGGGATCTGGAGACCAAAGGCCAAAGCAACACTTTGAATGTTTCGTAATGTTCCTACATCTTTCCTTTTAGCATAATGGGGCTCATTAATGATACTTTTTATTACTTTTGTTTTGATTTCTTGCCACAGCTCATCTTCAAGCTCAAACTCTCTTCCAGGTTATGACATATTTACACACACAACTCTTTGTCTGTTGATCCGTGAAGTTCTGGTTCTTCATTTTTACAGACCAACAGTTTCCAGCATAGTGTTAGAAATTATTGAAACTGCCGTGATTTATAATTCAGAGATATTTTACTGGTACAAATGGACATAAAATGACTGCATGTGGGAATACAGTCTCAAAGCTTGTTGTAAAGCATAAAAAACAAGTGATCATCGAATTTAGCAAGCAGTGGGTTCATGTTAAAGGCGCTGACTGGGTTTACCCAGAATGCACTTGGAGACAATATGGACAATCCAATATTGTCTCCAATTTTATAATTTTATAATTATTATAATATTATAAATAAATTATTATTATAATCCAATATTGGCAGGGGGCCCGCCGCTCCCCAGGCCCTCCCGAAGCTCCGCCCCTGGTCAAGACACTCATACAAGTTGAACTTTTCTGTACATAATTTTATGTTTGTTTTTTTTATTTTATCTGAGAGTTGTGGATGAAATATTATACATGATTGTCCAATTCTTTCTTTTTTAAACAAAAAATATATATTTTTGATGGATCGGTCAATCAAGTTTAATTGGAGATGTTCTACAGGCGATAGAAGGCCGACTTTGTAACTGTCTTTATGTGTCTTTGAAAGTTCAGGTCTGAGGCCATCACTATACCCAGATTTCGGGCCTGGATAGTGTCTGTGATTTGCAATTTGACTTTCCATTCTGGCATTTTGTGTCCTCAGCTCCGCTGGAAGCTGAAACTGAACCGAACTGCTGCGGTTGTGAACAGATTCAATTTTTTAGTATTTGGTGACACCTGGTGGATAGACTGGATATGACTGGGTAGGTACTGCCTCTACTTGGCTTTTTTGTAGTTCTTTGAGGTGTGGCGGACATTTTGGATGTAGTTTCTGCTAAAAGAAGACTTGCTGAAGACCATTTTAAAAATGTATTGCATTTATGTGAGAAAATCTTTAATTTATGAGACTAAACATTACAATTTAATCGATCCTTTTGGACTCAGGTCAGTTAACGTCTAACAGTTGTTTCTTAGATGCAAGATGTAAAAATGAAAATATTGGTCACAAAATAAATAACGAAAGTCCTAAAAATGATCTGAAATAGTAAGCTTAGGTTTTTCTAACATAAAGACCTAGAATTTTCTGTTATGATGTTTTAATAAGTGTCTTGCTGCTCTATTATGAAATTGAATATAATTTCAGCTTGTTGTGTAATTTGTAACTCAACAAAGTTAAATCATCTGGGAGCAGATGGTTTAACTCTGCTCTTCACAGTCGCTGTAACGGACTCTGACGTAGCCAAGCTGCTAACCCAAGTGAGAAATTATGGCTGCTGCGCTTCTGGCATTGCTGCCATTCTTAATGCAGACCGAGACCAACACCAGATCTCGCAGTTTCATTCTCTGCAGGTCTTCCTTCGATCCGTAACGTTGAGCTCATCCCAAACCGACTCACTGCTTTTTTCCCCACACAGGACATTTTGAGATGCCTTGAACCTAAATTTAGGTTAATCTTACCTGAAATAATCCCAGACGTAAATCTTAGAAAAAGTTTCATGCCTGCTTTTGTCAGACTTGGGGCTCAAAAAGAGAAACCACAAGGGGAAAAAATAGTACTTTTTCCTAGAGACCAGAAAACAAACAGAGAGGGGAAGTCGGAGCAGCTGGCTGAGAAAATGAGGAGTTGTGATGCCAAGATGCCAAGTGCAATAATGTTGGCAATAATACAGGAGGGAAAATGTTCATAAATTTGGCCTTGTTAGGTCACTGCAAACCCAAAATATCTCCTGATGTGCCTGGATTAAAATGAAACATCTGTAAGACGCTGTGGCAAGGAGTGGATTTAGACTAGTGTTCACTGGGACAGCTGTTGGACTTTTATTTCTAAATTTGTAGGATTCAGGGTTGTTTGTTTGTTTTTTTTTTTGCTCACTGTTCCTGTATAGGAGGTTTGTTGACAACAGCGCCCTCGGGTGGAACTTGCCATCCAGTCGAATTGTAAAACGGAAGAAAAAGGGAAATATTTACAGAAATCTGAAATGCTTTTACAAAGAAACTTCGCTGCTCTACAGCGTAGTGCTCTCTAGTGAAGAAAAATCTCATGTGATGTTGGCTTTTAGGAAACTACAGTTGAAAGGCTCATGTTACTGATTCTGCACACCCTCTGACTCACACTGAGAGACTCTGCAGCTGTTTTCTCTGCTTTCTGAAATGTTTTTGCTGTTTCAAGATAATACTGCTTCTCTGCAACCAAATCCTGTTGACTCAGCTGCCAGTTCATCACTCAACCCCACCCTGGTGCATCTCTATTTAAACCAAAAATGTTCAGAGAAGTTGCCAATATTTCATTATTTGGATCCCAGAATGCTGTAAAAAATAAAACCTGAGCAGTTGTAAGATGATATTTTTTTTTAGTTTTTCTTTTGATGTATTATTTAGCAAAAAAAAAAAAAAGATAGGTGAGATTTTTGCCAGTAGAGGGCAGCACAAACAAGAGTAAGAGAATACTAAAATTAAATAAATGGATTAGACTAAATGAAATTAAAGTAGGGATTTTTGAGACACATATAACATTAATCACACAACTCAGGTGGAGACTGTACACATATGGAAACAAATTAACAGCATTTTTCAGCCTTTTTATTTGTAAAAACAAAAATGTTTGTAAATTATGTATTATTTTCCTTTCGCTGTTTTCAAGTGGCTATGTGGCATCCTTATGTATTAAAGAGCAAGTATTTTGTAAAACTCAAGTCCCCAGCTGAGTTTCTGCCTCAGAGATTTCCCACTCAGCTCCTCCAGACTAGTGGCAGCAGTAATTAGCAAACACTTTGCGCCTGTGTACAAACTACTTCCTAGTCCAATGCTCCAAACAGCATAGTGGAGGAACATTGTAGTGATGAAGGGAGAGCTTCTGAAAGAGACAGAGCCCTAATTTCAAGGCTTCAAATTGCAAATTCAAATTCCTTTTAAGTTATGTTTGATATTTACAGCATTTTTATAACAACTGATGGCAACTTGATTGCTTTATAAAAAGGCTCTATGTGCCTGAAAAATGCATATTAGCCACAGTAATACATATTACCACTGTATTTACAAATGAAGTCTTCTTGGATATGTCTCCATGAACCACACACACCAAAATGTTGACTTTTTTGTACATTTCCCTCTGTAGAATACCTCAAGCTCAGTCAAATTGGATGGAAAGTATCTGCGAACATCAATTTCACAGATTTGAAATTGATGTTCAATTTCAAATTGAAATTGAACATCAATTTCAATTTGATGTTCATTTTCATCAAATTTAAACATTTAAATCCACGATTTAAGTCCAGTTAGTTATCAAAGAAGTAATTTTGTTTCAAACTAACTTTTGTCATCACCATTGTAATAAATGGATCCATTCTGTTCGATCGCAAAATAGCAGGAACCAACTTTAGTGTTATGTACTTTTGTTTTGTGTAGGACTTGGAGCCTATAACATTGTTGTCTTCTGTTTGTTATTCTCGTCAGAATAAATCGATAAGCCATCCATTTTACAAACAAACCGTGTCACGGCCTGATCGTTCAATAAAACCAGCACAACGCAGAAAGGACCCGGTTGCACAAGCAGCTTTCAGTTGATTTAACTTCTGTTGGTTTCGGTCAAATGGAAGAAGTTTAAATTTTCTAAAGATGCATTTATTCAGTTTCTTAACATTATGGATTTAATTTCTAAAGCAACAAATTACACATACACCCCTTAAGCGCTTTCATCATCATCTTAAGTTCTTCACTGCATCACTTGAAGGAAAAACACACTGTGAGTGTTTCTGATGCTGCTTCTGGAAACCCAAAGCTGCAGCATTAAAAACTGATGACAGGAATCGACATAGCGGGGGAACATCTTTCAGCCCGTCTCGCCTGTTGGTGTTGGATTACTTCATAACAGCAGAAATTGGCACATTGTACTGTATTGTTCTTGGTTTTTTTATTGCGTTGTCTTTTCCGGCCTCGTTCCCACCCCCACATATTCCTCCCGTCAGTCCAAGCTGTTGCTGATGCTCCCCGGGTCCAAATGAGGTCCACATTTCTCCCCTTCTGAGACGCCGGTGCTGTGTGGACAGACAAGGCTCGCCCTCAAAAATGAGGCTCAGCAGGACTGGAGATCCGTCGCTGACAGCCTCGTCTGAAGCAACCTGCTGGAAGTGGAGATTCGTTTGGTCTGAAGTTGGCACTCTCTGAACCTTGGGAGGCCCCGGGGCCCGCAGCGGTGTCGTGCCTCAACAGTGCGTTGTTGAGCAGTAATCTGCCACAGCTCTTTGCAGAAGAATGTAATTCAGGATGGGATTAGGGATTTTCTTGCCAAAGAGGCGATGTTTCTGATCAGTAGGACTCAGGTGTGTTTTGACATCAGCAGGTTTTAAAGTTAGAGTTATGTCCTGATTTCTTGTTTCTTTGTTAGTTCACAGTCTTTTTGAGAATCTGTATGTTCTTAAGTTTGTATCTTACGCATTGTGGATGGTTTTCTGCTTTAGGAACTGAATGACTCGTAAAGTCATCAAACAGTCAAAATAACAAAGTATTCTGGACAAAAAATCCTGGACTTAAATCCAATAAAACATCTCTGGAAAGACTTAAAACGTTTGTCTAGTGCGCTTCAGAGTATCTGAAGAGACAAATGGGAGGAAATACTCCAACACAGGTGTGAGACTGTGATTACTGCCATTGTTGCTTCAACAAATTGTTCAGCAAAAAATTATATCCCAGCATCAGGGGAACTTATCCTATAATCATTTGGATAACTATTTGGGGTAAAAAGACAATGAAAGTAGTGTTGATGCACTGTCTACTGAAACATTTGCATCAAGGTAAAAACCTTTAATCTGTAATCTGAGGCTCATGTTTAGATATTCTCTACAGGCGAGGTATGAGCAGGACTCAGATCTAAACATTGTCTACTTTTTAAATGCCAACAGGGCTGATTTTGTGTCAGAGTTTAGTAATTGGTCCAAATTAGGTCCAACAATTATCTACAATTACTTTAGTGGGAGGACGAGATCGCACATCAGCGTTGGTTATTTGTGTTTGAAGGTGGCCGCTGGGTCAGCGGAGCTCCATCAGAAGGTGGAGGAAAGGAGCAAATGACTCATCACCCCTGGATGAGAGAGAGCGTGGGTTTCTGTGGGTTTTTCTTCCTGATTTGTTTTTATAAACGAGGACGTCCAGAAAGGCAAAGATGGGGAATGTCAAAACTGAGATGACGCGAAAACCGCTCACTTCATAAAACAAGGTTTTGTCTGGAAATAAGAGGCAGATATAAGGCGGGCGAAGCTAAGAGATGGGAGGACAAGATGGATGCAAAACACTGAAATAGCAGTAAAAGTAAACACAGAAGATCTCAGCAAATAGAAAAAATAAAATTCTAGAAGAAAGGACAAAACTCCAGGAAGTCAAAGGAGAAGAAAAAACCGAATTTAAGAAAAGTAGAAAATCACAAAGATGGAAAATAATGAGCTCAAAACTGGTAGTGTGAGGGAAAAAACAAGGAAAGAAGTATCAAACTGGAGCGTTTTAATAAATTAAAGGAAAAATCATATAAGGAGAAAACACAGAAAAATAAGTAAACATTTGAAGGGAAGAAGGAAAAACAGGAGCATAGAAGAAGAAGAATAAAGAAAGGATCATGTAGGACAGTTACGTTTACTGTATTGTAGTAACTTTTTTTGGGGAAAAAAAGTTACTTTAAAGAGTAATTCTACTGCATTGTACTTTTTCCATTTAATGGAGTAATTTTCACAAAGTATGGCTGCTTTTATTTTTTATATTTTTTTGGTTTCTCTACTCTATGTGAGTAATTTTACTAGAAGATAAACAAATGCAGATGCATTTAATTAAAAATGCATGTTTGTACTCAACCGTCATTATTTAAATCTTATTTTAAATCTGGTGAGCCTTTTGTGTTAAGGTACAGTAACATCATAGATTGTAACGGAAACTACAATAAGTAGTGATTTTATTGTTATTTTTAATTATGTATTTGTATTACGTCTTTAATTAAAAAAAAAACTGAATTTGCACATAACTATATTTCTGTCTGAGATTACATGATGCGATAAATTTGTCAATACCTGAGTACCATTTAAAAAACAGCTTTTACTCTCACTTGAGTAATTTCTTGGATCAATACTTTGCCTTAGTTGCGTAAAATATGCTAAAGTAATGCAACAAGTGAAATATGAACAGACATGGGAAAACAAAAACAAGAAAGAAACTGGACTGAACTGAAGGAAATGGGTCCAGTTAGGGTAAAAGCTGAAATAACGGAAGGAGTACAAAAGAAAAGAAGCAGAAAAAACAAAACTCAGACTGAAAGAGAAACAACAGGCTGTACATAAAACATGGGAAAAGAGACAACGAAGGACAAATGAAAGAAAGAGCAATAAAACAGAAAGCAACAGATGCTCGATGGATCTGCTACTGAAACACTTGCTGATAGAAGACTTAAATAAGATTTAGCACAACAAGATGTTCTGCGTTGAATTACAAAACATTTCTTTTTGCTTCAGTGCCAGTAAAAGTTCAGTGAATTGAGTTTGAAGCTGAGTGAGAGGCGAGTTAGTTAGAAGCAGCTGTGAGTTTGACTCGTTACGCCCCCGCGTCTGCAGAGCCTCCATCATGCTGACAGCCATGTTTCTGCTCGCTTCGCCGTTCAGACCCACAGACACCAGCAGGGTCTCCTCTCGGTCTCCATCACCTGCAGTTCCTCCCCCCCAACTCCTCAGACGCCGTTCAATCAGGCCCACCTCCAGTGAGCGAGACGGGACGTTCATCCAGAGATTACTCCCACAGAACAGCAGTGCATGCTGCTGTAGAGACGACTGACAAGAGCTTTTATTCAGGGATCATCTTCAAGCTTTCACAACTCATTTCATCTAGATTTGTTTGCTTGATTCTAATTTAAAGGGATTTTTCTCCAAGTTTAAATAAACAGGAAGAAATTAATAGAAATGCATCAAAACGGACAGATATGCAAAAAAAAACAACTAAAACTTAATTGCATTTTAAGCAAAAAAGCTCCACAGTAGCTGCATTTCCATTAACCATAAAATTGCACAAATTGATGATGATAATCAATGTTTTTCTTATTTCACACATTTCATAAAAAGTGGAACTTTCCTATTTTCCAAGTGTAAATACAATATCCTATTATCAAATATACTTCCTCAGATGCATTCAATTAAGCCACTTGTTTGGTGACTGTGTCTGAAAAAGGAGCATTAGCTTGTGTAGTTTGTGTAGTGATAAGTAGTCATAACCCTTTTCTGTCCTACAGTTCACAACGTCAAATCAAATCAAATTTTATTTGAATAGCACAAGGAATTTCAAATCGTTTTACATCCTAAAAACATAGAAATAGAAAGTCAGAACACAGTCAACAACTGAAGCATTACATTTTGTCGTTGTTACACATCTGATTGTTAATTAAACAGGTGTGTTTTTAGTCCAGATTTAAAGGAACTCAGTGTTTCGGCTGTTTTGTAGTTTTCTGGAAGTTTGTTCATGAATAATCTTCCAATTTTCCATATCCCTTCTAAATCAAAAATATATTTCTTGAACCAAATGTAAATAATGCATAAGCACACATACATACACACACACACACACACACACACCTAAACACGCCTACACACACACACACACAAACACGCCTACACACAAATGCCCAAGCCATCCAAAGTACTTTAATTCCCGGCCATATTTATCACCTCTGTTCATCCGTGGACCTTTAAGTAACCATTTTGAGACTTTTCTTAAAAGACTTCATGCTTGGACTTTACTTAAACTCTTTGCTGAGTTTATTCCAAATCTTCACACCACTGACTGAGATGCACATATTTTTATGATTGTTTAAACATTTAAAGTTCTGACGTTGAGGTCGTATCCCCCCACTCTATCGGTAAACAATTTTTGAATATTTTTAGTTAATAGTTTGTTACAAGCGTTATACAGGTCTGGGAGTTTGAGGAGGTAGGAATCTATTCATAAATTGTTGGTATAGCAATAAAAATCAACCTTGTGAACTATTCAGATGGCTCTTTACTGAAATGTTCACAATGGCTGAAGTGAAGTTTTATAGGTGTTTCCCCAAACCTCCACACAGATTTTCACAAATTGAAATTATGAAAATAAATTTGCTTAATGGAAACACGATTGAAACACTTCTTTCACATCATACGAGTCACATGATCAACAGCTGGATGTTACTACTGACAAAAACCACAAAGACACCAACAGGAAGTAGTAGGAGGATGATGGTTTGTTTTGTTTTCCTTTGGACAATTTGACTTTGAGAAAAGTCTCAAATTGTGCAGTTGGTTCCACCAGACCTCTAACAAACTTTGTGTATCATCCACATGTCTTGAATCTGAAGCTGTTCTGTAAAATCACCAACGACAATTTTCCCAAAATGTAGCCGCTCCCACATGTAAGGGGCTTGTTGCTCTACTTCTCTGATGGGAGAAATGTGCAACTGTTTACATCTGTCGCTGCCACGATTTTTAACAACATATCAAGTAAACACATTTATTCGCATGGGATTTTTATTTCATTTCTTATTAAATGGAAAAACCACAATTGCGAAATTGTTTTTTTTTTTCAACATTAGCAGAATATAAACAAAGATTTGTACATATTTGTAATGAAAACTCGGCTACTGAAATGCTGAAAATGACGTAAAGACCTACTTTGCTGACAGTGTTTTTTCCCCTTAGCATCAACAAAACCATGTTTTTCTTTGTCTTTTTGGAAATACGTTCAACCTTTTGGTGCAAAGATTTAGTGGAAATTTAAAGGATAATGTGAAAAAACACAAACCAATTAGTATCCGTTGTATTTCCTAAAACAACACATCTTGAGTTTGAGTTTTAGTCGTGACATTTGTCATGATGTTCAGCAGAATTAGTCATGGCATTCTTAGAAGAAACACAGAGTCACATTAGCAGGAAAAGCACTGCTGAGCTCTGACACAATGTTCTTTTGTCAGGACATGGTGACAGTTTCTGCAAATAAACAAAAAAATGCATTTTTATAGAAGTTACCTACTGCAGCTCTAGCTTTATCATAGGTTAGTTTACAAATAGAAAAAGTAGAAATATGCTTTATTGTTTCACAGGGGGGAAGTTCAGGTCTCACGGCAGTAAGTTAAGGTTTGCAGTAAGGACAAATTTACAACATAAGAAAAATTATACAAAAAAATAGCATTCTCTGGTTAAAAATAATGTCAGCTGAAGAGGAAATGTACAAAATGTGCATAAAAAAAAACAACAGACTAACAAGAAGTGAGAAAGCTGAGCCAGCATGGATGTTTTTTTGTTTGCATCACTCAGTTTGGGTATAAAAAAGTTCAGGTCATGTTGATGCAATGTGTATTTAACTTTCTGTATTTGGACAGCTAAAACTTAACAGTGTGGAAGTTTTCTGATAAAAGTGCAGTTCTTAAATTTGGATTTTAGTCAAATAATTTTTTAATGATTTGTCTGTTATTTTTGTTACATAGCAATCGTCTTATGCAATATGAAGAAGGTAAATGTAAGCAGGTTCCACATCTCCATTGCCAAAAGATGCATGGCCTGCTCTTTAAGAGGAATGGAAAGTAAAGAATGATTAAATATTTTCCACATAATTACTCATATGTTGGGCTTCTGGTGTTACTTCCATACATGTACCATCTATTTAGGGTTAAAGGAGTTTGGATGCGATGGTGAGAATTGAATAATAGTAGGTCCATTCAGTTTTTGAACAAACTGAACTAAGGTGGTTCTGCTTATTAATATACTGCATTAATATAATGAATTTACAGATGCTCAGTAATAAAAATCTTGCAGATCATTCAAAAGATTACTCCAAATAAAAGCGTTAATTTTGTTCCTTCTAGAACGGAATCGTATGGATGTTGCTGCTGCACTTCTCCCCTTGTGCCTGTTTTCTGCCTCACTCGCTGCAGTAGCGAAGGAGAAGTATCTGAGTTTATCTCTGGAAAACAACAAAAAAGGGGAAAAAAATAAAATTGCCAGCCTAATTATTTGATTTTGGTTGAAGCAGAGGAATATCTAAATGTTGCGTGGAACGGGCCTCATAGAGATGGAGTTTGACACGTTCATGAATACAATTTGTTTATGAACATCAAAATTCATCTGTGTGTCTCTGCATAAAACTACATAAATAATGAGACATTATTCCTTTCACACTTTTCATAAATTATATGCTGATTTCATGCTCATACATTAGCATTCAGTAATTAGGAATGTGAAGGTTATTTATAAAACACCTTTCTACTAAATACAGTAACAAAGTAGCAGTAGTATTCAATAACAAAAAGTACAAAGTAAGCAAAAGCTTTGTAATCAAATTCCTCATATAAATCTTATTAAACCAAGTGATTTTAACCATTTTTCACTTCTTACTTTCACTTCCTGCACATACAGTCATCTAAATATGTACCTAATTAAAATATTTTAATTAATCATGGAGATAAATAATCATAGAAGTGCTAAAATTCACGTTTAATTATTTAAATCATTTCATGGTGGACGACGATGGATGGATGGATGGATGTGTATTATCTTAAGTCAAAAGACTATAATCAAGTAGCAATAATCAATTTTAGGTTTTACTTCAGTATTTTAAGATTGATAATTAGACCTGATTAAAAAAAGAAAGCACAAGACCTCTGAATTCCTGATTCAGAAATTATAAAAATTTGCTGTCAGACTGTATGAAACAATGCAGAAAAACTGCAGAGTTAAAATTGTGGAAAGGCAAAGAACGACAGGCAGCAGAGAAGATAAAAACAATCAGTTATCTGGAAAAACATTGATAAACTAGTTGATTTCCAGTTGAAGCTCTCGCCGTTACACTCTATTCATCTTCATCCATCTAGTCATCTATATTCGATTCATAAATATTGTTTCATCTGTTCACTAACAGATTTTCTTTATACACCTTTTGTGGTTTTGTTCTTGCTTGGTCAGTTTCTGTAACTCAAGAGAACTCATCTCAAAACTAAATATTCTGCTAAAGTCAGATGTTCTGCCTGTCTTACACAAACATTCCCGAAATATTCCACAGAGACGAATTCCCAATCGATTTTTCCCATGAACACATCTCTTAGACTCCCACTACCTCCACCCTTCAGTCCTGAGTTCTGAGCTTTTGCTCCCTCTGGACCAAAGTGAAGGATTGCAACTATTTTCTGCAAAAAGAAAAAAAAAAATAACCCTCAAACATAACAACAGCAAATTAGTCATCGCAGGCTGCCATAACATCTTGATTTGTGTCATGGCGTGGGAGCTGCGATGTGCTCTCAGCAGCACCCTTTGAGGAATCAACTCCATCAAGAAAAAAAAAAAAGAAGAAGGGACTGCGGGTTTTTGGAAGCGTCCCGCATCGCTCCCCGAGAAATGATTTATGAGGCCAAATCATTCACAGCGCTCACTTCCTGTCAGTGAAATCTCCAGACGTCCTCCCGTGTTTTATACTGTCACGTCCCATCAAGATGGCTGCTTGTGGAATTTAGTGCATGGCTGCGCTCGCCTTGTCCGCACATGTGTTTCTCTGCAGGAAGCACCGTACCATTTGACTGTCCTCATCCCCTTTTAACAACTTTTTTTTAATACACTTTTTTTACGCACAGTCTCACTTTGTGTTTTCTTTATACATCTTAATCATCTTTTTGGCAGTGGCTTAAGCATTGGTACTGACAGATATACTGTGTCGTGCAAGACTCTCAGGCTCCTAAATTTCTCAAACGCCTGGCTTTAAATTCGGCGTCATCTGTTGGCCTCGCGACTTCCTTTCCGACGCTGCTGTGATATTTAACGGGCCTCTGCTCAGGCACTTGAAGATGCTGAAACGCTTGCGTAACAGCAGACACAACGGGGTGTCAGGTATAATTGTTTTGGGCTGTTTTTAATGACCAAATGCTCTTCTTTGTCTTATTTTGCGACACATGAACTGTCCACATCCAAGTAGCGACATGCACAGATGAAATTTATTGATTCGCAACAGGGCATGAGTGCCTAATTGGCTGTTTTGGAACTGACCCGACTCGTGATGGCCCCTTCAGCTGCCAGCTCTCCTCCCAAAATGGCTGCCCTGACCACAAGCCTTCAGTTGGCCCAGCACATTTCAAAGAGCTCAGCTGTAAATCCTTTTTCTTCTCCCTTCTCCCTCGTTGCTCTTCTACGTCTTCATTACTCAAGCTGTTTTGTCAGCACACCATTGGGTGTAACAGAATACCATACTGACCGACATTTAGGTCATTTCCTCCTCTTAAGACCAGATATTGCTTTGCCGCAAAGGTAGCTGGATAGCCAGATTGGAGCCCTTCGTTGCCAGATTGGGGACCCGGCTAATCTAATTAGAGAGTGAGCGAAAGAGGCCCCAGGGGCCCGCAGGACTGGGACTGTGGTGGAGCCAGGACTGGTTCCCCCAATTTGAAAAACTATGCGCCGCAAAATACAATGTGGTAATGTCTGCGGGCCTAATTCTTCCGGAGGGGAGAGAGCTGGACTCCGGGCTGCAGACAGCCACATCCCTCGCTTCAGAGGGAGAAAGAAAAGAAAAGAGAGGGCAGAGAAGAAAGAGTCCAAGGATGATTTATGTCCTGCTGCGCGGACGCAGGAATAAATCCAGCGACCTAGAGCAGAGAGGGAAGGAGGCCATAAAGCACTGGATGGGTTCAGAACTGGTTCCCTTTTTCAAAAACCCCAAATGAGCTAAATTGTTCCCAAACGTCAAAACCAATCGCTTTGTTTTATGTCTCCAAGGCCTTTTATAAAAGTATTCCCATCCTTAAGAGCGGGTGTTTTAGTCTCCAGGGTTAACTCTGGTTTGATGGAGCTAATAATTAGTCTTCAGTCGTGAACACGGTGATAGCTGCGTGGGAGGCCTCTTTTAAAAAAATTCACCTCTAATTTGAGCCGAAGAAGTTATTGAGGTTGTTGCTCTTTTCCTCGCCTCCAGCTCTCAGTGGTGGGGGGGCGGCATGGTGTCATGTTTTCTCACGCACAAACACACATGTGTGCACCTCCAGGTGGCCGAGAGCTGCGCGTATATTTCACACCCACTCTGCTACGATCAATTTCACTTCTTTGCATGCGTCTAGTTAAGTGTGCAACTTTTACAAGGTAGAGCGGGATCAGTTTCCCAGCTTCTTTCCGTCACCATTAAATGGTCCTGATCGTGACCAGTAAAATGATCGTTACTCTCATCCGTGACCTCACGAGAATCTGTGAGGCGGACGAGCTGTGGTAAAACACTCAGAGTGCAGCAGTGCAAGCTCTTTTTACGATACAAAGCAACAAATAAATTCATCACCATTGTAGTTAGTAACAGCATCTTTAATCTCTACATTCAGAGACAGATTGTAAAAAGATTAACTCTAGAATAGATTAAAAAATACAGCTGAACTAAAGGAAAAACATAAAATCTGAATGCTTTAGAAATATCTCAAATGTATTTAGATCATGAAAATCATTTGAAGCTTTTTCTCTAAGTTACATTTTTTATCAATATATTTATCACTCCTATTATGTAAAATGAAATTTTCTCCTTTCTTTGTGAGTTAACCATTAGCTACTTTAGCTCATCCTAATTCTAATAAACCAGTTGGTGTAACTGATGATCAAATTCTAATGCTTATCAATCAAATTTGTTGATTAAGATCAATTCTCAAACTTAAATAATGTCGGTATTTTCAGTCACAAAGAAGAATTTTCTTTAAATTTTATGTAATTTTTATTAGAAAGACAAACGTCAAGTTGGTTGTGCTGCCAGCTCTACTTCTGCTTTTCAAAGATGTTTGGTTGTATAATTGCACATCTGTTCGTAGCCATTTTCACATGCAAGGGAAAGTGTTGAGTTAGGATGCGTGGCCAGGAGCAGCTCATTAGGATTTAAAGTGAAGCCATGCAGCCAATGAGCGAAGGAAGAATGTAATTGACCAATCATCAAGTACTTCCTCTCTGACATCAGAAAATTTCCCTATTTCTCAGAGTATTTAATTAGCTGTCGTTGCACATTGAAGGTATTTGAACACATTTCACTGAATAAAAGTTGATTTAAAATGTAACTAACCCCTCTGTAAAAGCATCACACCACTCATAACAAATGTAGAACATTTCCACCAAAGTGGGCGGAGCCAAGATACAATAAGGGGCGTGGCCAAGTGTGGGGATGAGTAGAGGAGTGATGGATGAGGGAAAGCAACTCTCGCCAACTCTGTCACTACATTTAGCAACTTTTCAGACCCCTATCAATGTTTTATCAATAAAGCAACTAGTGATCAATCTAGCAAAGTATTTTTATTTAATAACCTATTTAGACAATTTATTACCTAAAAACATTTAGGTAAAGTTTACAGAGTAATGACAAAATATAATTTTTTCAACGTTAAATGGTTAAAATAAATGACATGCATGCTGCTTCTCATTTATTATTGGGAGTTTATTTTGCCTCAGCAAAAAAACCAAAACAAAAACCAGCTGGCTAGTTAAATTAAAGAAAAGAGGAGCAATATTTTGAATATAAAATGTTAAAGTGCAAATGTTGGTTCCCACTGCATTCCCTAAATGTTATTCAATCTGAAAACAAGCCGCTGGTTTTTTTCTCGTAAGACAATTTCCAAAAAAAAAAAAAAAGAAAAAAAAGACCCACCTGGATAAAACCTCCCACAACTGCAACCTTTCACCCCAATAATATGGTGCACAGTGAAACAAGGATCTCTGCTCTTGATACAATTTAAATGTCTCTGGAAACATTATTTTTAAAACTTCCACTAAATTTGAATGGGAGCCATAAATATTGATAGTGTACTACATTAACTTTGTACTTTACCTCTCATAAATCCCATGTGAAGCTATAAAGTGAAACAAACAGCCTTTTCTGTCTTCCTGTGAATTCTGTTTGTTTTATATGTACAATTAATCTTTTGAGAAAGATTTTCAACTTTGTTTTCACAAAGTGAGGAGGACACAGAGGAAGTTGATGAAGGTTTTAGTTTATTAAAACGGAGCTGATGTAAACTGTGAAAAAGCCATAAAATAACAACAGGGATCATATCATCATCTCACTACTTCTGTTCACCTGACTGGACAAAAAAATCTGATGTCTCAGCTACAAGACAATGAACATTTTTGTTTGTTTTGGCCATAGATTTAAATATTGAGATGTTTTTCATTTGGAATATTAAAAAGATTTTCACTTTAAGATAATTCGTCCATTTTTTTCCCAGTGGTGAGAACTGGTAACAAAACTGTTATGCTAATGCTAACCATAAACATTAGTTCAGTTAGCACGCTATACCAACTCTGTGTTTAATGAAAGCTAATGATAAAGCTTTAAACAAGCATTAATTCAGCCATGTTGAATTATGTGTCAATGATTACCAAGTAAATTAGCACCTTCTTAGAAAAAAAAGCTGAAATACAAAGATTTCAGCTCCATAAATGTTTCTTGCTGTTGATTGACTGTAAAACTTGGCAGCTCAGAAGACAGTGGATGTTAGTTTATGTTGCAGTGCTAAGATGGTTTCCATTGTGTGAACTAATACATATATGGGGTCTGAACTGCTACAATAAGGAGTGATGAGTGTGTTTAAAGGGTGATTTACAGATTTAATTAGTAGATACTAATGCTAATACTCAGAGTTCACTCTGTTCTACATAAAACTGATGAAAATAATGTTAATGCAGAAATGCTCTGTTCTGGTCTGCACAATCATGGAAGATTACTCATCTAGCAGTTTTCCAGCAACTAGTCAGTGACATCATCCACAAAGAGATTAAGCACAAAAGGTCAATGTTAAAATAGTTGGTTGTTCATGGAGTTAATCAGTTATATCAAAGTTTTTTCCCCAATAAATGCTATTTATTAGCTACTGTATATATAAACCAGCATTTGTTTGCTTATCTGTTTAAAGATATTTTAAACAGATAAGAGATAAGTGCCTCAACAAAAAAAAAAACTAAAAATATTAAGTTTTTTTTCTTTTTAGGTGGTAGATGGAAATGTCTTGGAAATACATGAATAAATTTGACAAACTTTTTGATCCTATTGTTGTTAGCATACAAAAGTATTTAAATTTACTGACCCCGCACACATTCAAACAGCAATTCACGCTTCAAAAGGTCAACACATCGATATTGAACTCACAACTCTCCCATTACTTCACAACCACTCTGCCAAAATTTATAACCTTTCAGCAAAATACAAAATGTTTTATGTGATGCTGAAACTGCTTTTACGCAAAAATAAAAGTTGCATTATGAAAGCTCAAAAGAATCTGAACGCCATGAAGCACTTTAAGATTTTGTCACGCAATTCATGAAGTACAACTTACATTTGATAGAGATTCACTGCACAAACAGTAAAGTCGCCTCCGTTCATTCTGACGCTTCTTCAATTTATAAAATGGATTTTAGTTGATAATCCTCTGTGGTTATTCCTGTTGCTGGTACTCATTTTCCTACTGCTTGTTTCTCTTCTACTCAGCTGTCCTTGAATACAGTACCTCACATTTTCAGGATTGTCGTTTTGTTTGAAGCACTGAATTTTGTTTTTTTTTATTATCTGTAACTACAAGAAAGAAAATATTAGTAAAAAGCTTTTTGACGGCGTTCACATTTTTTGAGCTATACTTTTGATTGGAAAGCTTATTTTCAGTTTGCATTAGTACATTGTTCCTGTGCAGTTATTGTTTCCTCTGAAACCAGATTATGCATGGAAAGAGCTGCATACTCCTTTTAAACAGCATAAAATCTGAAACAATTTCAACAAACTGTGACTGAAGTGATGAATGGACTCGTGACATAA
The DNA here is from genome assembly GCA_903066825.1 of Alfaro cultratus. Taxonomy (NCBI): domain Eukaryota; kingdom Metazoa; phylum Chordata; class Actinopteri; order Cyprinodontiformes; family Poeciliidae; genus Alfaro; species Alfaro cultratus. The sequence goes on along the minus strand of CAEFZX010022165.1, from coordinate 102,679 downwards.
TATGACAAACATGTTTTTTTTTCCAGTTTCCACTGTTATAACCCACACAGATCCATCCATTAATGCAGTAATTGAGCCCTGAGTATGAAGTCCTCTGGACAATAATCCATTTTCGATTAACAGAGAAAATTTCCATTATTTCTACAAAGGAAAAACCTTTGAAAAACATATTGTTTCTTGATGCAGTTTCATATTCAACATCCATTCTTCCTCTCTGGCTTTCTCACATGCTGTAAATCCAAAACAAAGCTCTCCGTCTCGCCTTCACTCCTTCCCTCTGACGTTGACTAATTGTGCTTTCTGCAGATTAAAGCCACCAGATGCCCGGGAGAAACTGGCCAAACCCCCGTAAACTCACAGCTCTTTTTCTAGCGCTACCCTTTCTTGTGGAGAGCAGCAGGAATGCCAGCCATCTTCCCATCAGCACGGGACGCCGCAACATGTTCTCTTTAAAGAGGGTGTTTACAGTGAACCGTTCCGCTGATGTGGGATAGATTTATTGCTTATTTACTCTCAGGCTTGGCCCGGCTTTTTGTTGCTCCCCTTTCTGATCACTTTCGATGCCTCACGCCAGACCACGAAGTGATGGCGGCATGTAAACACAACCAATGAGAGCTTGAATCCAGGAATGTGTGTTGGTGCTTGTGTTGGTGTGAGAACAGGGCATGCAATCTGTGCAAACATACCCATGCCTGCAAATGTGTTTGTGTATTTATGCAGAGGATCTGTACATACATTTATGCATCAGCACCACTAACTTGTGTATTTTTAAACTTTTTAAGCATTCCACAAAGTTTGTGTGTGTGTATATTTTGCCTCCCACTCAGAGTTGTGTAATTAGTCGGTTACAATCAGCGCCTTATAGAGGATCAATCAGGTGGAAGATAAACATCTGCTTGTATGACACACTTCATTAAGAGGGAAAATGGTGCTGTGTGATCACAGAACATCGTTAAGGTATTTACAAAACTGTGGCGCTTTTTAACACGACTAATCCTCATCAAGTGAGACAATTCATCTACCCTCTGGTATACAAATCTTACACGGTTTCTAAATCCTCCCTGTTTTGTCTTTATTCCTGTAGTCGGGACAACATTTTTTGACATGAGGCACAATAACTATATTTGAAATGCATAAAACATGAGCAAACTGACTGCTAAGCATAAGCAATACATAAGCAGGAAGTTGAAGTGTAAACTTTGATGGATGTTTACAACAGACATATTTTAACCATTGTTTCTTCTGTCAAATATGTGGACAACAATGAGGTTTGTCTAATTATCTAACTTCTTTTGTTTTAGTTTTCCCAGATCAAATGCTTGTCAAATCCCAGAGGAACAAAAAAGCTAAACAACATGCAACATCGTCATTTAAAGAAAGTAGATTTGTTTTACATTAAAAAAATATCTGTGAACTGTCATGAGACGCATCCCTTTTTCCCACTTTTGCTCGTCAGCACATTGTTTCATAGGGTTAGAAGTATGAAGTCAAAGAAAAAATACGCTCCCACATTGCCTTTTAAGACATTTAACACTGTTAAATGTTAAAAAATGTTTTTAAAAAATCCCGCCAGCTTTCCTTGCTCTTGTAAATCTCATATTTACGACTTTCTGAAAAATGAGTGTGATTTAAATGTGGCCCAGTGTTCACAACACTTAATCTTATATGATGATATACAGATGCTTTACTCACCTCATGATGCCGTAGACACAAAACTGAAAGTGAAAAGAGTCCAATTCCGCTAATAATTAAAACTTAATGTTTAGATGATCAACCAAATAGAATTAAACAAAAATAAAAAACTAGACCTTGCCGTAATGCACTGTTTGTACTCACTTTGAATTTTACACCATTGATCTCAGTATACATGATCTATTCATCTTCAAAGTTTTTTAAAAGTAATGAAATCTTGTGAAGTCAATATTGTGTTTTTTCTTGTCTCTCTACAACAAATTAATGTACATGCAGTGAATCCCCAGTTATGTGACCACAACCTCCAATAAAACCAACATCTGAAATCTTTGAATCCTTGATATCCCCTGTAGAAACATGCATGATTTCCTATTTTAACAGTCCAGAAACCAAATATAGCTTAAAATGCATCTTTACATGCAGTGGAAACTATCTTGTTTTTACCACAGGTTTGGACTGACTGCTTTGCAAGCACCAGCCAGTAGTAGGTCAGATACTGTGGAATATTTTCTGTGGAATATTTTAGATACGCTCTATAAAAAAATCTGCAAATACTCAAATTTCCAATAAAAGATTTGGTGTTACGTTGCATAAAAAAAAATGCAATTAAGAGAATCCACCACAAATAGTCAGGAGTCTTTGATTTACAACTCATCTGTCCACAAATTACTGTAATTTTGAGGCCGCAGCTACACCATACCAATCATTTTTAAAGGGATAAAAAATTTTCCATAAGAAAAAAAGTCTCTACAATAAGTTTTTAGCAACATCGACATTAACAACATCCTAAGTGAGTATTAACATCACCATTCCACTTATTCTCTATAGGATTTAGACAAACTTTGGTTTTCTGTTGTTTTAAAAGTTTCAGTCGTTGCTCTGACCATAAATATGCTCAAGTTTAGGCAAGTAGCTGTTTTTTGTAGCCATTTCCTGAATTTTTAGACTCCACCTATATGTCTCACTTGAATTGGATTTTCTCATGTTTTTCCCACTTTTAAGAGCGACTGGGAGAAATGAGCCTTCAAATTGGTCATCCTGAGGTTACTTCACTGCAATAAAAGATTAATTTATTTGAAGGTCTAACAACCATATTTAACAAATAAGCAGGAAGGGCACTAAATACCTAATAAGGTTGTATTCCTAATGAAGCTACTCATTAAAACGTCTTGCATTTAATTATAAATTGATTTATGTACTTTATTGCTTATAGTCAACCTGAAAGCGAATGCTAATTTATTAAAAGTAGTGTTATATTCCCATTCTTCTCATCCAAACATTGTACTATATGTGTTTAATTGTGACTATACACCCACTTTCTTTAAGCTACAGATTTCAGTTTTCAGCAGATGGCCAGTAAAAATAAACACACTGCTGAGGGATTTCAGTACATTCAGATGTTGTTTGTACACTTGGCAAATCGCTTCAAACTATGCGTCAAAAACGTCCCAAAAAATTCTGTTCAACCCCAAGTTCATTCACCCACAAATCATGTATTAATGCAACACGTCACGTAATCTCTCTGTAGCTGCAGCACAGGAACTGATCTCTAGATCAAATCAATGCTTATTTGTGATCCAAGTGCTGGAAATCCTGCAATAATTCCTGAATGAGACTGTTGTACTGAGAGACTACATCCTTTTTGTTTCCTACTGGAAGACAAAATGCTCTGATGCAGCTCTCCAACTCCAAATGTTTTCTATTCTTCCTCATGTTTTTCTTTGCTGGTCTCTCCTGCATATCTTCATTTTCAGTCATTTCCCACAAACATTTTATGTGTGGAAAATACAGCAGTATATTATTTGCGAGTTGCAATAGTTGCAAATCTGCACTAGTTACCCATGTAAAACCTGTTCGTCTAATATTTAATAACATAACAACATAGCCCATTTTAATGCAGTGCATAACTGTAATTCACAAGGCAAGCCAGGTTTATTAATAACAGCATAAGTAAGAATACTTTACAGGACAAACAAAGAAACTGAAGTAAAATAAAATCATCTGATAAATCAGAAAGATGTAAAGCATCAAATAAAAGCATAAAAACATGATTATATAAAAGGAAAATAAAACATCAAAACTACAACATGTAAAGGTGACATATTATGCTTCAGTAGGTCATAAAAACATTAACATTTTTGCACAAAATCATTTTCAGAAAATGAGATTTTACTCTGTTCAGTTATGCCTATGTTGAGTTATTTTCAGAATGAGCCTTTTTTAATGTGTCCTGTCACTTTAAATCCAAATAAGCTCCTGCTGGCCACGCCCCCCACTCAAAGGCTGCGTTGCTAGGCAATGAGGCTTGGCTCCTGAGGTTGCTAGGTAACAGCGTAGTGCCAGTTGAATGTGAGTTAACAATCAGGAGGGTTTTGAAATGGTCCATTTTCAGACACCAAAAACATTAAAGTACTGCCCAAAAACAGCTGGGTGGATTTGTTTTCAGAAGCAGATTAGACCCAAATAGAAGTACAAAAATTATTATGTAACCTTTCAGCAAATAAATATATAAGATAAGGCAAGCTTTAATGTTTTAAGTCCTTATTAAAAAGATTGAGGAGTTTCTGACACCTCAAGTTACAGATTCAATAGCTGAAGAACAGAAACTAAAAGCTGATCCTCTTTGTTTAGGTTTTATTTTGGGAACAGAGAGCGATGAGGTTTCTAATGACCTGAAGGATCCTCATGGTTCATATCTGACCAGTAACTCTAAAAGGTGTTAAGCTAAATAAAGCTTTATAGACCATGAACGAGATTTGAAATTATATCCTTGGACAAATAGCAGTGATTAAAGAGCTGGTGTAATATTAATGTTCCTGGTGTTGGTTAGGATTCTGGAAGCTGCCTGATTGATTTCAACACAGGAAGTACTTCAATTTATTTACAATTTAATTTAAAAAAAAAAGAATTAATGTCAGGTTGTTGCATAATCTACAGTTTATTCCCTTTGGAATAAAAGCAAATCCTTTTTTTGTAAATCAATGATCAGTCTAAGTTTTACTAAACTTTAAAAATCTCATCAAGAACCATGGAGATGTATAAAAAAAAGAGGTGATGCTTTATGCAACTCTGAGGTCTGATTTGTCTGCAGATACTTTAAAAAGTGTTGCAGTAGTTTCCCAAGTTCATCAGTAGCCTAATATTCTATTTAATGTCAGTTTGATGGATTTTGATTGTCCGCTTGGAAAGGAACGGCTTAATTTGATCCTGTGTTGTGAAACACATGTTTCTGCAGCATATGGACCTCTAACTCCAGCAGGAAGACCTTCCTCCTCCGCCGCCTCCTCCTTTTGTTTTAATGAAACCCCAGGGAGGTTCTGGAAAGCCCTGGAACTCAGCGCAGTCCATCCCATCCAAACCGCCACCTCCTCTCCGGTCCCAGCGAGCTTTGGACCAAACCCTGCTCTGCCTCCTGTGGGCTGCCCCGTAGCCACGGCAACTGCAAACAGGACGGGACGGGGTCCTGCTGAAAACAGGGCTATGGTTTCAGCAGATGTCACGACACAGGCGGAAAGGCTCGACTCCGGTCCGTTTGTAGCGTGACTCTACATGGAAATAACCCACAGGCAGCGAGATTTTACAGCTTTATTATCAGACTTCCTTTTTTTATATCATACTTTATATGACAAAACACTTGATGACTTCAGAGGTTTTAAAGTGTTGCACTATAAAATTCAGGAAATTGCCACTACACAGTAAAACAACTGGCTGCGTTTGTGCGTTACGGCATGCCTTCGTATCCTCCCATTGTCCTGGCCATGCGTCACGTCCACATTGATAAAGCGAGCTGCTCTGCTCTCCTGATTGGGCGCCGACGTGGGATTGTTCTGAGCCTCAGTCAGGGGAAATGCTTGGGAACTCCACTCCCCAGCGTGAGAGGAGATGGAGAGCAGAACAGCTCCCCGGAGGCCCGAACCGTGACCCCTTCGAGTGCAAAATATGCAGAGGTCACCGGGTTTCTGTTAGGCAAGATCTAAATTTGACTGACACTGAGCAGCAATAACCCATGACTTCATAACTGCTGCTGAGACACGCTATTTATTTACAGACAAATAAATGTCAAGCACACGATTCAGAGTTTTCAAACATGCCTTCAGTGGAAAACAATCTGTGATGTAAAAGAGTGGGAGTGAGGAATTTTAGCGCCATTGGAGCGAGGAACAGAGCCGGCACTGGAAAAGCAGCTTTTCTCTTTATGGTCATAAAACAAATGTTCAAAGTGACTAAAACCTTTTATTCCCCCACTGGCACTTTCTTAATATTACCTTTTATATATGAACGTAATGAGAAGTCAGACGGGCTGAACATGTAGCAGAATTCAGCTAATTCTAACGTTGCATTAAAACACATTACATGAATCAAAAGAAATGAGACATAAAATTTATGTAATTTTCCCCATCTAACTTAAAATATCAATTGCATACTTTTCCTCCAATGTTCAGAAAAGTGGATTCAACACACAAAGTCAGCTATAAATACTAAAATGTTTCTCAAATATTTGCAGCCCTCTACATGTGGCGATGTCATCAATGTCCTTAATGTTCCAGTTGTGGCAAATTAATAAAACATTCTATTAAATTCTTAAAAATAGTATAGCCTTTTCTCCAGTTGACGAGTAAAATTTTACATCTTTTCACATTATTGTAATTTTGCATGGTACAAATAGAAACTGATTTAATTTTATTGATAAAATAATATTTTAACACAGATCTTCTATCCTGAAGTTATGTGGCTCTCTAGAGTCATGAGGGCCATATAAATAGATATGGTGGGCAAAATTTGGCCAGCGGGCCTTGAGTTTGACACCAGTAGTTTATAGCCCGAAAATAAATTAAACATTCATTGCTGAAGTGTAATTATAAAAACTTTTCATTTAAGTATAGTTATGCTATTGAGGGAAAATACAACATGAATATCTCTCTATATTTATAAATATTTACATCTCAAAAGTACCAGTGTCACGTTTATTGATGCCAGTAAGATACCAAACTGCAAGGTGTCTTCTATCATTTTTTGAGATATTTTTCTAGTCCTCTTTCATCAAGTATTTTGAATCTTTATCTTGCTAAAAGTCCCACTCCTACAGAAAACACCAGATTTTATTTAAAACATCCTGTTCTTCCAAAGAATCCATGATGCCCTGCTCTCTAACGGGGCTCCCAGAAGAGAAACATTTCCCTTCTGGGCATTAAAATGTTTTTCCTTATGTTCATCATTTCCTTTAAGTCAGACCCACCTTGACTATTTGCCTCTGAAAAAAGAGCCTTCAACCTGAACTCACATCGGTGAGACCGATAATTAGTGGAGTGTTTAAAACTCATACTCGCTCAGTTTGTTTTGGGGGTTTTTTTTGGCACAAGCTTAACTCAAAAAAATGTTTGCTGTTCTTTCGGTGTTCGCCCTGGAGCTTCTGTCTGCCTCAAATTAGCAAAGTGTATGTAAATGAATTACAACGCCAGCCAATCACAGACAGACCCATTGTTTTTGTCTAATCAAAGTATTCCTGGCAAATATGGCGCTGCTTGGATGAAAAACAACCAATCACAACCAGAATATTAAAATACTGCACCAAACAGCGGAAATTACAAAACTAAACTGTAGGACATGAGAAAAAATGGAAAGATAAAATAAATATTACATTTTGTTTCCTAATTGCATGCAAAAGTACTTTCTTTGGTTGTGTGTACATGTAATATTTCTATATTTCTTGAACTAGTCAAAGTAGCTCATAATGATGATAAACTAATTTTAAGGATTGCATTTCTTCCAGCGCATATAAAGTAACACAAAAATAATTTTACTCTAGATTTTTGTTGGAAGACTCAGATAAAAACACATTCTTCATCTGAAAACTATTTTCTCTCATCTTTTTATCTCACCACTATAGTTGTTTTCATCCAGGCAATCTCTAAGAAATACTTTGATTGGTTGAAATTGTTTGGTTTCAATCTTTTAGCTGACTAAAAGATTGTCAGCTAAATCTGAAAACTATTTTCTCTCATCTTTTTATCTCACCACTATAGTTGTTTTCATCCAGGCAATCTCTAAGAAATACTTTGATTGGTTGAAATTGTTTGGTTTCAATCTTTTAGCTGACTGTTTTCACACATATGTGCATAACTTCAGTGGCATGATTATTTGTCTTTCCCATTTTTGAAGAGTAGAAGTTGGAAAAAAAACATTAAGATACTACTAAATTAAAAAAGGCTTATATTTATCTACCTGTTTTTGATTGTTTTGCTCACATTATTGCTTTTACATTTCTTGCACCACTTGCAAATATTTGCAATTATATTTTACTCCGTCCCTTTTTTTTGATATCATTCTTTTTTATTCTGTTATCCTTTGTTGTGTTTCTGCTTGTGATCTAATATGCATCATAATTTCATTCTTCGTTGCATCTCTGAAATTCACTAATTCAGAACCTGATTCAGATTCATACCAGGAAAATAAAGTGAATCTTAGTCAAATTACAGATTTTACAGATGATAAGGATCAGAAACATTGAGTTGTTTCTTCTTAGAAACATTTTTTCCAAAATTTTATCTGTTTTTGCTTTGTATTCCTTTTGCTTATATAAAGTCAGAGGTACAATTTATTGCTAAACAGCCTCTCACTCTTCACTACTTACCAAGCCTTCTGCAGTGTTTATCCCTGTTAGTCTTATGTTTGACATGCAAATGATGACAGAACATTCAGATTTGGTTGGTCAGGTTGGAGAAAAGGTTACAGACTGTGCCACACTACCACAGACTTAGCTGAACACCAAGTTTAACCACTAACAAACCATTCGTTATTTAGATCTGTTTGATAACAATAGATAATAAGGATAATGATTCATTAGTCTATGAATTGGTTTATTGAATCATTAAAGACATGTAACCATGAAAATCGTTAGTATGTTGTATCCAATCTTAAATTTTTACACTGAACCTTTCCCTAAATGTATAAAATTAAACATAAAATGACTTTTAATTGCTTGAATTTGCAGCTTAAAGTTTATTAAAGTACAAAAATGGCAATGACTGATATAGGACAATAAACTATGCAATTTACAATTGCTAGAAAAAAATGGCAACAGAATTAAAACGTTGAAAATCATATTAAATAAAGCAAACGTAAAGCCTTTTAAAATTAGTGGCCCTGACAAACTTAGTTTGTACTACAGCAAGTATTGATGATGTTTCATATTTAAATGTTCTTAAAAAAAAAAAAAAAAAAAGTTTTATACTTCCCAAATATTGGATAAATAAAACTCCTTCAGTAATTAAGTTAGAAAAGTGTATTTTTCATAGACACGAAGTGCTGTACTTTATTCAAAATTAAATTACACAAAGTAAAAAAGTTAATGTGGGGAGAAATTAAAGACTGATTACATTCTGAATGTTTGTCAAGAAAATAGCAATCTATTATATTACTAAAATCATATTTCAACAGGACATTAACAAAAGGCACAGACGTGCAGATCAATGTCATGGGCGACCACCGGAGGTCGCTGTTCTTCTGCTGCTCACTGACCTTTAAACCGGGGTGGCTGCTACACATTTAGGTCTTCAGGTCACGGCATTCAGGCTTGAGGGATCACTGGGATCACCTGCAACTACTGCAACACCAAAAACTAAAACAACATTCACAGCTGGTTAAACATGTGAGTTCCTGAAGGAAGTGAACACATCCATGAGATAAACCGAAAAATATAATGCTTAATTCAGGCACTGTGCATGTGTTTAGTTATCTTTTTCTCCAGTTGGCTAATTAAGTTAAATTAATAATTAATAGACTGTGTAACATAACGCAGTATTTAGATTAAAACAGGAAGAATTTGTAGTGGATTGTTGAAACGTTTAATCTCAAAACGTTCCTCCCCAGAAACCATAGCAACAAATAAATAATCAAAATGGTTACCAGTTATTGTTTTGAGAATGCGATAAACACAATGGAAGACACGAACCTATAGTTAAAGCTATAAAGTTACACGTAGATAGTAACTATGTACTAGATTTATTAAAGAAAAGTCTAATTTAAGTCAATTTGCAATGATTAGTTTGTTTATTTCTGATAAATTTGACAATAAAAGTTTAATTTCAAACAGTTCTAATATAATCTGACCACAACATATTTCACCTCATCTCATTTATTAATATATCAAGAAGGTAATACTCAAAAATTTGAATGCCAAGGTTTTTTTTTTCCCACTTTAAGTCAGTGGTCATATTTTTTCTCTTTTATTATTGTTGCTATGCAGTTGTTTTATCTGTTGTTGGACCAGCAGCACAAAGCAACTAAAATTTTAAAAATAGATATAACAACAAATTCAAATTTTAGCTATTAGGTTCTTATTTGTTTTCTTATTTTTTAAGAATTATTATACTTGATGTTCACAACAGAATGACAGTAAAAGTACCAGTTGTTTTTATTTACATCTATTTTTGTTGTTTGTAGGCTGGAAACAATGTGTAAATATCAATATCGGCATCTTTTTGAAAAGGTTCTATGTTTTTCTTTATAAAACTAAGAATAGAAATAAAATAGTTGCACTTTGAAAATGATAAGGATGTACTATTTATCAGAAATGATACGATATCTTATGACTACGTTTGTCTTATTAGCTTGTTTGAGCACAAAATTGCTCTTTGGCTTGTAAAGCTTGCAGACTCCTAATATAGAGTGTAAAGAAAATACAATGTCTATATAGAATACATTCTATAAATAAGGTAAACTTACAGAATACAGTATTGCACATATTTTGAGATAACATTTCTCTCTATTTTGCATCTATCAACATTCAGAGTGGAAGTTTTAACAGCCCATCCACAGACTATCATGGGATCTGAGTATCTTCTAGCGCTTTAGTCACTCGCTGTAAGACAGTGTGGTGACCAAAATGTAACTATTTGTTACATTTTCAGCTGGTAAGTTTCGCCTTCACACTGTTCACAAACAGCTGTTCCCCTTCCTGCCTGTGGTGGCGCTGCACCAAGAACCACCTGAAGGAAATGAAATTAAAACCTCTGAAGAAGATATAAGCACAACTTCCTCCTTCGCAAAAAGTAAGCAATAATGGGGTAGTGTCAGATTTGACGGTTGTTGGATTTCTCTTTTCTTCGGTAGAAGACTATGACCAATTTCTCTCGCTAGTGCAAGGCTCGCGTATTTGTTTTGGTTGTATTTACCCAGAATACACTGCGCTGTAGTTCGCTTCCTGGTCCACTTGGCGTTCACATGTGCGTTTGAATCGCGCCAGGCTTCATTTCAACCAAGCAGAGACCTAGGTTTTTAGGCGGACAAGAGTTCAGTTACCGGACTTTCCAGGAAAATAAGCCAGAGTTCGGTTGAAGCGGTCTAAACCGGGCTGGTGTGAATGTACCCCTAGTTGGAGGGCATTTGGAAATTACTGGACCTGATTTTCTGGTGTACAGTATTGAGGCTCAAGGTGAGGTCATCTAACGAGATGTTTAAAGCTGCTCACTTTTTCCACTTGCTTCCCATTTCTGCTCTTTTCCTGAAATTTAACTTCTTCTTCTTCTTCTTCTTCTTCTTCTTCTCCTTCTTCTTCTTCTTCGTCTTCGTCTTTGTCTTTAAGATCAGATCGTTCTGCTTGCACCAGTCTGCCAAATGTCCTCCCTGCAGGCTACTGATATTGATGCAGCTCCGTCATCTGTGAATCTAAACAGTAAGTTGCTCTTGATGTGCCTCAAATGATACATTTTTAACAAATAAAAAAGCCTCCTAATAAGATGTGTAACAGCACTGAAAATGGAGAGGACATAAAAATGTTTATAGGCTTAAATTGACCATAATATCTCCTGAAAGAGTCAATGCATCTACGTTTGTTTTATCACTCTGCATATCTGTCTTTATATGAGAAATTTCCGTAAAGTTTCCAATTTCAATGCTTAAAGGGAAACTTTTAAGTCTTTAACATTCATCAACAAATAATATTTCACGTTTTACCGTTCAGTTTAACATGCGAAATAAATAAATATTGTTAGATGAAAAGCTAAAGCAATTTGCATTAAACATTTTTGCTGTCGAGTCACCTCTGATTTATTTACCTCTATTAAATATTATCAGTCTTTTATTGGTCACTGCTTGTGTTGACACCGTCAGATCTTAATAAAGCTGAAAAACTGGATCAAAGTAGTTTCATGCGTTACGTATAAATGTAATTTCTAGGAGACAAACACAACTGTCGCAGATCAGCCACATAATAATGTCAACTAGCAATGAAACTATTGGCACAGAGTTGGAATTAAGTGTTAATGAGATTCCCCAGTCTCGCCACATTGACTTATCATTAGTTAGAAAACAGGCCGGTCACCCCCATGCTAACTCAGTGGAACAAATTCCTTGGGAATCATCCAAAAAATCCCCAGAAACCAAAAGAGAGAAGGAAGCCGTTAAATCATAAAAGGTTGACTTCACTCTTCTGAGTGATTTGCCTTATTGGAACAACATGTTGAAGCTGGACTTTCACTGGGACGCTGGATTGATGCAATATGGCAGAGAGCTCTTTGACAGAGTTGCTGTATGTGTTGTAGTGCGTAGTAGAAATGCTGGTGAGCCAGGCTGGTTTTGGTTGGTGGGTTGGATCTCGCAGAACAAATGGGAATCGCTAATAGCCCAGTTTGTTAAAACGTCTGGAGCTGGTCCCTGCCTGGCACCTCTGGAGCGCTAAGAAGGCGTCCACAGATTTAGACTTTGAGGAAACTGGGCCTATAGAACTGCGACACACCAAAGTAGATGCTACTTTTGGTTTTTTTTTTTGGTGGCCAGATCTAAATGAAGGTTTTAGAGCAGCGACCCAAAGCTGTTTGAGGTGTGGTCTGCCTTGGCGCGGCGGTCCCTGCACAGCATCACACACGTCTACGCAGCCTTTAAAGCTGGAGACGGGGGAGACCAGGCAACTCCATCTCCCCCCATAATAGATGGTGATCTCACACTCGCTGTCTGTGACCATTACAGGCTTTAAAGATGACCACCTAAGAGCAGCAAATGTGTTGGATTACATCATTTAAACAGCAAAAAATAATCTGAGGGCACATTGTTTTATAGATTTCTGGCAACTTCATCTCATGATACATTTTTAATTTTCTTCCTTAGATTAACTTTTTAATTTTCCTGCAAACTGATAAAAAAAAGAAGAAGTGAAGTTCAAGCGAATGGAGGTGACATTAGTGGAGCTTTTTCCCTGAAAAAGAAAAAGACGGCTGTTCCTCTTCCTGTAACCAAGCCATAAACATTAACTGACTGCCGTCGCCGTATATCTCTGACACGACGCTCCGATCTGTTCGGTACAGTGGCCGCAAATCTGCGGCTAAAATTTGAAAGGAAATAAGCGACAACAACAGATTCCACACCACCAGCGCATGTTCATCCAGACACCCTAAATACTGCTCTGTCAGGGAATTATGTAATTTATCCCTGCAGATGAAGAGAAGCTTAAGTGACAAATACATATATATATATATTAACGTGAGGACTCCTTCTACAGCAAAAAACATTATTGTAAAAATTAGTGAGGATTTTCAGACAAGCTAAAATAAGCACATAAAGTTTAGCTTTAAGAGAAACTATGCACTTAATGTGTTAAATGAGGTTTCCTGAGCACTAAAATCTCTGAATGTTTCCATATTAGCTGCGCGCTAAAATAAGAACAAAAATATTTAATAATGTCTCTGTACACATGCACACTCTCTGTCTTTGTAAATGTTAATTTAATACAGTGTGAAGTCAGGAGCAGCATCAAAGCTTTTCTGCCACGAAGCAAATTACATGTCAAACACAAATAAAAGAGCTGTTAAACGTGGTAACATAAAAGGAAGCAGACACAGGATTAAATTTGGGGCGAAAAACTTACCAAACATTCTTCCCACCTCTTCTCAGTCTGACACTTTATTTTTATCCACTTGTACAATATTTTAGAAGAACAAGGGATAAAATAAACTAGAGATGGACTGGGCGAAATCCCTGCTAAATAAACCACAAAAGAAGTAATAAATGTGCTGCAGGAGTTTCAAATTGATCTGAGAACTAAAGAATATCTTCCCAGTTTATGCATCAAGCATATTCACCTTTTTTCTGAAATGTTTTCAGTTTTTTTTGTTTTTTTTAGTAAAGTGCATGAAAGCATATACTTTTGGTTGATTAATGTATTGACTAAATTAGTAGAAGATGATTTTCATACATTAGATTAATAAAAAAAATATTCTGTGTATTTTACCTGCTGGTTTGTGATCACAGATGTTAAAGGGAAAATTTGATTTCATTCCCAGTCTGATTGATTGGTGTATCTCTACTATAAACAGTCACTAAAATCACAAAATCCTCAAAAAATGTTGCTAACTCTGTTTTACTATGATTTTAATGCATACTTATATATCCAGCTCTGGAAAAACAGTTAAGAGCCCACTGCAGTGAACCCCATTGAAAACCTCCTGATTATTCCACCAAATATTGATTCTGAACTCTTACTGATTAAAACATTAGTATTGCTGTTTATAAATGAATATAAACTTGTTTTCTTTGCATTATTTGAGTTCTGAAAAGACTGCATCTTTTTGTTATTTTGACCATTTCTCATTTTCTGCAAATAAATACAACATTTTTGGTTAGAATTTCGGCAAAATGTTGTCAATACATCATAGAATAAAAGAACAATGTTCATTTTACTCAAACATAAACCTATAAAAAGTAAAATCAGATAAACTGATCACTTTAAGTCACTGTTGTAGCATAAAAAAGGCACAAATAATTGAATACTGTATGTTTTTAAAAACGTAAATGACGCTTTTCTTTTTTACTTTTATTGCAAAATGAAGTTTGCTTATTTTGGGAGCCAGAAAAGCAGTGAGGAGGCTTTGGATGGATGTTTTCTTTCCGTGACAGCGACACTGAGCTGCGTTCGCTGTAATCCTCCCTGCTGTTGTGACTGACAGCCACAGGTTTTAGCAACACACCTTCCTTTGGGATTCTGTTGACTGTGGAAGAAAACTTGCCACCCTAACCGCTGCGGCCCATCACAGCGTTGAGCTCATCACAACCACAAACCCATGGGAAACTCTTTTTATCCCTTGCTTTTCACCTGCATTTGTGTTCGTAAAGCACAAATATCACTTTTCGCAAAAAAAAACAAAACTGTCCAAAATGTACATTTATATCAGCTGGAGAAAATGAATTAATTTAGGTGTTAACAGCTCATAAAATCCACCATTTGACTTCAGAGACAGAAGATGTTTAACAGTGCTATAAATATCTCAACATATACTAAAAAAAAACAAAGAATTTCAGGTCTGGTCAAAATGATGGGTGTATTTTTAACTTAATTAAAAAAAATAGACAGTGGAATATTTTGGACCCAAGACGAGGTAGAGACTGAGGGAAAACACCCACGGGCCGTCAGTGCTTCGAGACCAGCTACAAGATTGAAAACATGTGTGCATTAATACCTGCTCAAATATATAGCCTGGACTAACCTGCTAATAGCCTTAATTTGCAAGATAAACAGTAGAAGAGTTTGACACTCACTCACCATAAGGTGCTTTTCCTCTGCTGCTCTGCTTCTGCTGCCTGCTGAAGCCTTGGAGGGACTGGAGGGGGCAGCGGGGGGACGCCGACAGCGGCAAAGTTACTGCCTGCCTCCGCCATGCTATCTGTTAAAGTAATTTTCTCTCAAAGAGGAATTAATTTCCTTTCTCCGGCGACCCACAGACTCTGTGGCACAGCCTGCAACGTCCAGCTGGATCCCCAGAGTGAGGCCGTCTTGTGACTGTTCCCCATATAAAATCTGACTGAGCTGCAAAGTTTCTACGGCAGCTATAAAATTACAATTTCTTTTATCTATTCTGGAACACAAACTTATTTAATTCAGTGCAAAGTGCCAAAGACGATGATGGTGTAATTTGATTTTAATTTGCAAGATTTGAAAGACTATTTCTGTCATGTTAAATATTTTTTGCACATACAGGATGAAAATATGTCTAAATATCTAAGAAGCATAAAATCACGCCACTTTCCCTTTAATGCAAATAAATATTGGTTATAAACTTTTAAGAAATTCAGCTTTTTAAAAGTAAATGAAGATGCGTGATAACTGGTTCAACATGAAGCAGCAGCAATAAAACTCCATCAAATCTTACTTAAGAAGCAAATTTCTAAATAAAAATTAATGGTTTTTTTTTCTCCAGGTACCAAAAACATAAATCTTAAAGTAAATTGATCTGTCCAGAGTGTACTCTGCCTGCTGCTTTCTGACTTCTGAAAACCAATTCAACAAGATAAAATGGATGAAATGCATGAATGGATGTTTAAAATACAACAAAATTAGCTTGAATGAAGCAAAAAAAATAAAATAAAATAAAACTATAAAAACAACTCAGGTTAATTAAACAGGAGAACATAAAATAAAATAAAAAAATATCGGAGGACATTTAAGAAGCTGTTTCCCAAAAATTTACTTTTATTTTGAAGGCAGAGCCTTTCATACAAGCCAAATATTTTTGCATTTGAAACTACGACTTCTAAATAAATCTCAGTGTCATTGGCATAAAGCATATTCCTTAAAATATATAATCTGTGAAGCATCTCTGTGGCGCACGCTCCACCAGCTCAGCCTCCCAGTGCCCCAAACTTGTGTTTTAATTTAATTTCAATTTCAGTATCAAAACAATAACCTAAATACCAGGGATGTGGAAATTAACTTTAATCCCTAATGTTGCTAATTTGCACCATACCTACGTTAAAGCTTCTGAATTATTGGAGATAACAAATGTATTTATTGTTTTTAATCTGTTATTTTGGTTATTCAACCATCAGTTTGGTGCAAACTGCTGTTTCACCCAGTCAGTTTTCAGGAGTTTCAGGAAAACCTGATCATTCATAAAATGTCTTTGATAAAAACTCTTCTTTAGAAATGTCATTGGGGACATGCTACATGTTTAGCATTGAGATGCTACTTTAGCCGTGAAAAGCTTCACTAATGGGCCAACTCTTTTTTTATACAACTTACAAACAACAATAGTCTTTTCCAGTCCCATTAGATAATTTGTTGAAGCAAAATTTAACCCCCAATGTGCCAAGAAAAGCAGCTTTGTCACCCAAATCGCTGTTATTTGGGGATGTCACTTGTGCGTCAGATTTACAGGTGTACCAGAAACAAAATACAAAGGTTCTGGCTCGGGACTTTTGTTTGTAAAAAGAAAAAAAAAGAAAAGAAACTAATTTCTATGTAATTAAGCTAAAATGAAACTAATAAAATACCAGCCCCAATATGTATACATCTTATATATATATATATATATATATATATATATAAAATTGTAAATAACTTCAGGCAATAAGTGATTAAGAATTGGAAAGAAAAACTGGGCCCGTTATGTAACCTTGAGGTACACCTCAGGTCACTTTAGGTTATTTGAAACATTAATAACTGAAGAGTAGAGAAATTATGAAAGCCTCAAATAAAGTCAAAGTCAAGTTTATGTGTAAAACACATTTCAGCAACAAGGCAGTTCAAAGTACTGTATATCATGAAAACTTTATACAGTAACCAATTATGAAACAAGCAAAAACATTAAATTTTGTCACATACTGTCAACAAAATCAATAACCAAATATACAGCTGACGTATTGATTAATGTTCCAGCTGATAGGAATCAAATCAACTCTGAACAGGTGGGTTTTCATCCTCAGTGTTTCAGCAGTTTCCTAGTTTTCTAGCACTTTGTTCCCTTTTCGTGGTGAGTAATAAACACATGATCTACAAGATTGCATGCAGATGTGATGTGAAGCAAAATGAGGGCAGCACAGAAACCAAACGCAACAATTAGCAAAACATCATTTAAAAAAGTTAAAGAAACCAGGAAGCATTACGGCGATCTGAGCGTGACCCCAGGATAGTTACGTTCTGGTTTGAGTCCATGCTGACAAACACAGGGTAACATGCTGGGTTAACCTTTGACACCTCTCCCTTCCATCTCCCACTTCCCCTCATGCGACCTCCTTTCCCCTCCGCCCCACCCACGAAGTACCAACGCCGATTTCCTAAAGAGGATATAAAGAAAAAAGAAAAGGTGGGCACCAGAGGTCAAATCCGAGTCCAGATTAAACTGCCTTTCTTTCCTAAAGCTCAGCCTTTTTAATAGTGCACATTTATTGTGCTGTGCTTTTTGGAGGATGATCATATATATGTGGTCAGTGGAGCCTATGCAGCCTGTGACCCAGCCTCCCTCTCACGTTACACCCTATTTATAACATCCCCTTCCTTGACTCCCCTCGTTCTGCAGCTCCTAGGAACCTCCTGTGCTTCCAGCCTCGAGCTCCAGTCCTCTGTTCCTCCTGACATCTGAGAAGCTCTGCTGCAGCTTGTCCTGGGCTCTCTGTTTATCCTGCACAGCCTGCCAACCAGCCGCATGCTCTGGATTACCACAGGACGCCCATTTCTCAACCCCTTTTGCTTTCTGACTATTTTATTTCTCATTTTTTTCCTTTTTTGTTTCAGCTTAAAGGAAAAGTTTAGGGAAAGTAACCTGGATATGTGCTTGTGATTGTTCCTTTTTTTTTTGGTTGGTTGGTCTTCTTGACATCATTCATCCCAGCCTCACTGGAGGGCCGTGTGTGCGTTTGGGCTCCATGGATCACACGCTGTTCGGCTGCCTGCGCAGCCCCCATGCCCCGGCGCAGGCCCTGCACCCCGCCTTCACCCAGTCCCCCCTGACCCTCCACGGACGCTCGGATCACATCTCCTACCCCGACCTGGCCTCTTCCTCGTCCTCCTCTTCCACGTCCTCGCCGTCCCCGTGCGTCATCTCCAGCTACTCGGGCGACGACGGCCTGTTTCCCGGCCAGCACCACCACCACCGGAGCCACCTGCCCTCCCAGCAGCATCACCACCAGCCTCAGCACCACGGATCCTGGCACATCCCACAGATGCCGTCACCTGGCGGCGCCGCCTCACGCCACGGCCTTTGCCACCCGCATTCCCTGTCGTCCCACGAGAACGGGCCCACGCCGCCGGACCTGGGCCACCCCGGGCCGCCCAGCATGTGCGCCAGCACCCCGACTCTGGGGAGCGGCAGCACCCCAACGGGGGCTTCATGTGTGCCTGCAGACTTCGGCAGGCAGACTCTGTCACCCGCTGAAGCGGAGAAGAGGAACGGCAAGAGGAAAAGCGACAGCTCAGGTAAGATGAATTCTGGGAGAAAAAGGAAGCAAACTGGAGTAATTTCTTCTCATTCCCACACGTCTGCTGGGGAAAATAATCCGTTTTGACCTATTGAAAAACAAAAAGACTGAAGTTGAAATTCTTTGGAGATCTTTTTGAAAGGGAAACGCTTTTACATAAATATCAGCTTTTTTCCAGAGCTCCAGGATACCACAAACATCTGTACGCGTCAGTCGGGATCATTCAACAGCTCAGCTGTTGGGAGCTCTGCAGCTCGGATAGAAAAACAAAAAGCGTGTCTGAGAAGCAGTTTGTAGGTGTTGGCTGATTCAGGCTGCAGGCGCACCGAAGCGGGGGGCAAAAGGCCATATCATAACTGCAGAGGCACTTCTCACTACCGCTGCCGTGTTTTGCTTTTAAAAAAAAATCACATCTGGTTTGTTGCGACACTCTTCAGAGGGCAGAAAATGAGGTGCACGGTAAAGAATTGATGTCATGGATTGTAAAAGGGCAGCAGCGGCGCCTCGTGCCGCACTAAACGCCCGGCAGATGCAGACTTTTCCTGCTTTTCCTGTTTAAATCTTGTGGTTAATATAAATCACAGTTTGGGGCGTTTCTTAAAAATGTACAATAGACTAAGAAATTCTAGACGGAAGGTGGGACTGTTTTTATAAAAAAAAAAAAAAAGATTTATTAGCATTTGAAAATAAATCTTAAATATTCCCCTTTTAATGCCATATTTAGTACGTGTTTTAAATTAATATTTTTCTAAAGCAGGGAAATTTTACTAAGCTAATTTACTTAATTTGTAATCAGCTGTTTAGACAAGCTTTTTAAAACAAGCCAACATGTTCAACTCTTTCTTATTTTGAATAAACTTGAAACAGTTTTTTCTAAATTTCACCTGGAGGACCTGCAGGACATTTCCAACCACGATAATCAATCATTATCATGACAAACGGTGAGGTTTGAGTCACCGAGCCGATTGCTGGGAACGTGATATTAGTCAGAGTTTCAAGGAAACGACTCCTCCCTGCTCCTTCTGTCCTTTTAAACACTGAAATCTTCAGAACTGATCTGCAGTCCTTCTTGAAGGCGTGTTTATTGTCAAAACCACTGATTCTTGTCTGATGTTTTTGCTCAAATTGCAGGCGAACTTGGCAGGAGACTAAAATGTTATCAGGACATTTTGTGGCACTTATTGTGAAAACAACAAAATGTTGTTGATTTTTGGTAGTAAATGTGTCACTTCACTTACATGTGCTTCATCAAATAGGCTACACAAAATAACAGAACCAGTTCCTTTATTATCAATGTTCCACAACACAATCTAATTTATAAAGTTTGTTTTTTTATATTTCTTTGCATTTCCTGACTGGTTTTATTTGAACAGGCCTGAAAACAAAACAACTGGAAACAATTAGATTTTGAATTTCTCCAACAATTTACTGCAGCAGAAGGAAAAATGGCACAATCATGCAACGCAAGCTCATCATTTTGTTTGTCTTCTGCTGAATGATCTGTTATCATCATGGAAAGTGGTGCAATCACATATTTAATCCACTAATTCCACAAACTGCCTCGAATTTTCCTCCGCAGCTTCGAAAACCGAGCTTCTGCTTCCAGATCCCGCTTTCCCCCGCAGCCTCAGAAGAGCGGCGCGTCCTTGCCGCTGTGCAACCAATCACTCTGATTATGGAGGCTGGCTGTGCCGCCGCCTCAGTCAGCTGTCTAAATATCAGGCCGCTGCCTTTCACATGAGATGCAGCTCTGATTGGGTTTCAGCATCTGGACCAGGAGCTGCAGGGGAAACTTGAATTTAGATGCAGAAATGAAAACAAAACCTGAGAATTCATTCCCCCCCCTCCAATCTGAAAGGGTTTTCTGCTGCTGGTACCCAGTTGAAGCTGTTTCCTCGAGCTCGGCTGCAGGCTGAGCTAATGAGATGAGTCAGGGTGTCTGGTTTCAGGGCAACCTGCTCGGGTGTCTATCCCCAGTTTATAGCGCTGTCAAGGGAGTGGTTGTCCTTTAAAAAAATACCAGATTTTCAGAGTGGAACAATAAAATGGCTTTAATTTGTTGAGGCATTGTTGTCTACAAAAGCAGGAATGACGAGTAGGAATCTTCTTAAAGCCACTTTGAATTCGGTTTGCTCGAATTTGAGAACAAAATAAATTTAAAAAACTAATTTTACAGCAGCGGGTTCTACTTTCGAGGATCTATTCTTCTATCGTTTCCCCTGAGGATCCCTGCTGAACTTTGCCAAGTTCATTTGGCAGCCTCAAACGACATGCCCCGTCTGGGTGTGTGTGCTTTGCCCGCATTATTCCTCCTTTTTTGTGGACAGATGAAAGTTACAGCGGGGACCTAATTGGTGTGGTGCAGCGGCGGTGCCATAAAAGCTCCCCCGCTCGTTTTAACTGCAGGCCCGCCTGCTCTAAAGCGTCTGTCTGTCTTCTGCTTTCATTTTATTCTTTTTTTTCCCCTTCTTTTAAGCAATGTCTGTGTAAAGAAAAGGCAGCAGGTCAGTTTGTCTGAAGGCCCCGCTTCAGGATCGGCAACTTGCTGCTCGGTTTAAAATTACAGGGAGGGGAAAGCCGGGTCAAAGGGGAGCCAGGCACGAGCTGCGGGGAGAAGCAATACCATGTTTAATTTTACAAAATTTATGTGGGAATTCTTGCAGTTTATGTCTGTGTTTGTTTGTCTTGGCTCCTCAGTCGGCCTCTGCATCTTTGCTTCTTGCTGTTTAGGTGGTATGTAAAACCTGCTTTTCTAATTAGACAGAAAGACAGCACCAACAGGGCTTCCTTCGTCTGGAGGAGAAGAAACCTTAGATGTGTCTGCAGGACTATTTACAGTTTAGCTTGACGCAGACCTGTTGGATTAACGCACGCTGCAGAACCGAACTACTGCTGAGTTTCCATGGCGATTGTTGCTTCCTTTAAGACTGGTATGTGCATGTGAAGTAAGTCCAGCAAAGCCGCAGAAAACGCTATAAAACAGGGAAGATTTTAAAGGCAAATTAACAATTTGGACTCATTTTGAAGTGCATGAGCAAAGAAAAGCAGCTGTGCAGAACTCAAACGATGTTGGATATTAAAGTTTTTCCTTTATGTCTCATGCAAGTGAACAATTTGTTTTTCTTGTATTAAATTCAGGTCTTACTTCAGAGTTCTTGTGTTCTTAGGGGACTCATTTTTTCGCTGATTGTGAACAACTTTCAAAACAAATCCAAAAAGAAAGCAAACAGAGGGTCTGGAAGTAACGTTTCCTGTTTAGTTTTTCTGATAAACTACAGAAAAGAAAGCAAGTCCTTCCATCCACTTTGAAGCTTTATAAACAACAACTGGACAGTTAAGTTTGACAGACATCCCTCACCTTTTTTCGTGCACCTGTCTTCGTTTTCACTTTCTGCCCTGAGCTTAAGAGAAGCCCCTGTGTGGTGTTTGATTTCAGAGTCCCAGGACGGGAACTACAAGCCAGACGTGAGCAGCAAGCCCAGGAAGGAGAGGACAGCGTTCACCAAGGAGCAAATCCGCGAGCTGGAGGCCGAGTTCGCCCACCACAACTACCTGACCCGGCTAAGGCGCTACGAGATCGCCGTGAACCTCGACCTCACCGAAAGACAAGTACGTCCCTGCTTATTCCCGGGCTCAGGCATTACCGAACCCTCCATTAGCACATTAATGCCATGTTGTGAAAACAGAGGCGCCCTCAGGACTAGAGGAAGGCATTTCACTCGCTACTGTGTTTTGGTAACTCCGTTGCGGGGGCTCATTGTGCTCCAGATGTGGCTGCGTCATTGGACGATCATATTCCAGATGTTCCCGTCTATTCTTTCAGGCGGGCTGCAGACGAGGTTGAAGGAAGTGCTGTCTAGCAAGTCGCTTCCCCCTCTCCGAGCGTGGGCCGCTCGCTGTAAAACGCAGGCAGGTGAAATAAATAACAGGAGACAAATGGTTGGAGGAAGGAAGCGGGGCGCGGCTTGTCGTTCTGTGACAAGCTTTGGGAAGCCGTAACTCACACCTAGTTGACGCGCCGCCATTGATTTTGGTGGTTAGACGGACTGCAGAGCCAACGTAAAAACCATCAGGAGTTTTTAGCTGATGCCTTGGAGGCTAATCTAAAATGTAAACATGTTTGCTTTGACTTTATGTCATGTAATCCAGTCTAAGCTGGTGGAAATGATCTGGATATTTGTTCCTTTGGCTCACGTGTGTCAAACTCGAGGTCTGGGGGCCAACTCTGGCCTGCCGTAGATTTTTATGTGGCCAGTTGTGTGCTTCCTGAACTGCTGAATGTGAAAAGATGTTGAATTTAATTTTTTAAAAATTACTCATCAACTGCAAATACAGCTATTTATTAATATTTTAACAGTTTTTAATGGGTTTTATTAATACATCCTGGTATTTGCAATCTCGATACGGCCCAAAATAAAAATGAGTGACACCATTTCCTTTAGATCAAGCTTCTTTATATTTTAGATTATTCCTAATTACTCCAAAAGTGAATGCTTCAAGCAGTGGCCAACATCTCTGCTGGTGTGTTTCAAACTTTAGATTTAGCACGGCATCAAAACACATTTATTCAGAAGGAAAACGTCTAAAATATTCAGAATAATCTCAAAAATTGGAGCACAGGCCCTTTGGTGTAGTTACAGTATCTTTGTCTGTTTCTCTATGTAGGTTAGAAGAGAGCAAACTCCACTCCGGCACATTTCTTCCTTTCAGTATAAACTGTATAGATTAAGCTACTATGTGAAGCACTCCACACCAAACCAATGCAACAGTTAATGTAATAATGGCACGCAATACCTTTACTTTTTTATGTAGAGTACTTTTGGATTTCCAGTGATTGAATGGAATTAGGGAGTATGGCACACCCACTTGTCATTTTATAGAGTAGCCATGGCAACGGACCTCATAAATTAGACGGCCAGGTCTGGTTATTGGAGTCGTATCTTAAACCAGATTTTATTCATTATTTCTAAGGAGAAGCTGTGTAATTTTAACAGGTGTTTCAGTTCCTAGAAATTACATTTTTTTATATACAAATTCATTTTTAAGACTGTTTTGTCCAAACTGGCTACTTAATTAGCTTCTATGCAGACTATTTGTCGATATATATTTTTTATAGACGACCAGAAGTAGAAAATCTCTGAAAAGTTCTTAAACTTGTCCATGACCAACGGTGCAGAAACCCGCATCTTTAATCCTCTTCAGCTTTTCCTTCTAGTTCATGGCTTGTTGATGGAGACGTTTAGTAATGAACACCATTAAATCTTTTGCTCCCAATAGGCACTAAATAAATGTCACTGTGTAATAAAGAAGTGGTCAAACAGGTGAGCAAGGGGGAAATTATCAAAGCTCAGTTATTTTGTGTATTGAAGCTAGGAGAGGTTTTGTTTTGTTTCTCTGTTGGACATTTTGTACAAAGTTAAAAGGAAATGAGTTGAAACATACAATTTTGTTTGTTTTGAGTTGATAAATCCATTTCTTAGAGACTTGGTTTGTACGGCTCTTCCTATTTAATGTTTCCTGTAGTGTTAGAAAGTTTAAAACTCCTCAATCTACATTTTAAACGTATATAAAACATCAGCTTCAGTCCATATTTCCATATATAAACTAAATTTGGTCAGGTCTTGAATTGTTGATTCATTTATTCAGTCCTTCTTTTGCATTTTTTAAAACATGTCCGTTCGTACTCTTGAAAAAGGATTGATGTATGTTTTAGGAATTAAAACTCAAAAACATTCTTGTTTCGTTCCTTCGCATCCAGTAAGTTTAACAAGCTTATGGGTTGTTAGTTAGCTATCACAAGCAAAGTCCTCAAAACACACTGAGCTGGAATAATACTTAATATTTAAAAGCTTAAACCAACTTTAGTGTTAAAATTAAACAATAGACGTCTTAAAAAACGCTTAAACTTATTAAAACTGTCAGGTTCTCTCTAGTTTTCTCTCTGTTACAGTGACATTTGTCAGAAAGAAGTCGTTTGCTTCTTTCTGCCCTAAACTCCCCCTGCACTTAACGATAAAACTAAAATATATCCCTTATCTCAGACTTAAGTTGTCAAATTTTAGCTTTAACAGGATGAAGGATGTCTGGTCAAGAGCCAAAGAAACTACAGATTTATCTGCATGAATGTTTCCAAAACCATTAGAAATGATCCTGGACGACTGAAAGTTAGCCAGTGATGGAAAGGGTTTCATATCAACGAGGAAGTAAAAATAAAGAACCGGCAGCTAAAAAACTAAAAACTTATGTTTGGACGCCAAAAAGGAAGGGAATTAAAGGTATCTGTCTTCAAAATGTGAGGCTAAAATATGTATTTTTTATGCTAAAAGCAATTTTTTTTTTGTTGTGTTTCCATATTGGGCTTTTACTTGTCTAAAAGCAATATTAATGCACCAGAATCAAAACTAAGATTCAATGTGCAAGAATTAGAATTTTTTTAAAAAGCAAAACACCTTTCAAATTAAAATTGTTTGAGTTTCCACTAAATTTGAACTTTTTAGCTAGAATTAGCAAGATTTCTCAACCAATGACAGGATAAAATACTCTTAAAAGGCAAAAAAAGACAAATAAAACTGAATATAGATGTAAGTTTCCAAATTTTATTAGATAAAGTGTTTGTTAGATAAAATTACTAAATGATAATATGTCCAAATAATAAAATTAAAGAAGCTCTACTCTCACTTCAAGATCTTCATGACTGAGAAAAATCTGTCTTTTCTGGCAGGTTTTAAGGGATTTTCAAAGTAAAGCTCTGCGAAGACACCTGCAAAGTCCAGCTTGGAAAATGTCACATGCTTCATAAAGTTTTGAAGTAACGCTCTCCTGTCGGTTCAAATTACAAAGTCTCAGAAGCTGAGAAGAAAGAAAACTCAGATTCAGCCAGTGTGCTGGCTGAGGGCACGGAGTTTGCCATCCTGCAGCGCTCTCCCACTCTGTTGCAATTAATCTTCCAGTAGCATCAAAATGTGCATGCATATTGCGCCATACGTTGACTGTGTGTGAGCGTACGCAGCAGGGGACTCTGAGGTAAATACTGGCATTAAAATTGGTTGGCTTGGTTTATGCTGCGTCAGCTGTCTGGAGAAATTCAATGGATTTTTAATGTGTTTGGAGGCTGAGAAAGCTGGATTATTTTTAAAGAGGCGTCAGAAAGCAGAAACATCTCACATGGTGGAAGTCTGACCATTTTAGATCCTGGAAGAGGTTAACAGAAAATTCAGCCTAACCCTGGTAATATTACCACCCTAGTATTAAAATCTAAAACCTATTACTCCTATTAAAATAAAACTAGAGCAGCTTGCTTAATTTCTGCCACTTTCTCATGCTGTGCTGTTTTTACTGGTAGATTTTATGTTGCTGAAATGTGTTTTAGTGGCTCACAGACCTCTGAGTTTTTGATACAAAATTTCACATCATCATATATTTGGAGTTGGGTCGTTCAGAATCTGAATTTCCCCAGTTTGCTTTGAAGCGACAGGTTTGTGTGACATCAGAGCCAGAAATGTGTCGCTGCCTCAGGCTTGTAAAGAATCCGCTCAGATACTCGGCACCCCGTCCGTTCAAGACAAACGTTTGTCGACTAACTTCCTGACCATGTGATGGCTCTCTCCCCAAAAATAAACCCACCTCCCCCTGTGTCAAAGGGGACTCCCCTCCCGCGCCTCCAGCGCCCATGAGGCGGCTCTCTGGAAGCCTCTGCTGCAGCTCGATGTGTAAACCGTTTTAAGCAACAGCTTAATCATCAAATACGGGAGAGACTGTTGAGTCAGGGAAAAACAGGTAGACGCCGAGTGGCAGGTGGAGCCGCATGTCCACATATAAAGGCATCGGGTAAAGAAAGTACAGCCCATTCAATTCCAACGCCTTACAAGTCTAAATCAAAGAAAAAGATGCAAACAAATCAGAATTAGTGTTATTTAAACAACAAAAACAAAAAGGTTGTGCAAATTATGTGTTTGCAAATACAGTTCGTTAGTTGATCATCATAAATGTTGATAAAATCAGTTTGCTGCTGAGGAACGTCCAGATCAGATGCTTTAGAGAAGCAACTCCTGTTGCCCATCAATCTTGGAAGGGTCATGAGGTCATCTCAGATTAAATTGTTCTGCAGGGAAATTTTTTATTTGAGAGGAAAATATTTCAGATCAATTCATGTGGTCTGCCAATTCAGACATTAAAATGCTCAGAGAAATTGCAAAAAACCCAACAGGTTCTTCTCAGGGTGTAGCTCTTCTTCATAAAGCTTAGCAATTAAATTGGTTGGCCCAGTGGTTTAATTTATGATGGACAGGATGTTTTGGAGAAATTTGATCAATTTCAAAATTAAAGATCAATTTGGGAAGGGCTGTGAGGTCATGAGGTCATCTCACATCAAATTGTTCCGCAGGGAAAATTTTTATTTGAAAGGAAAATATTTCAGATCAATTCACGTGGTCTGCAAATTCAGACAGTGAAATGCTCAGAAAAATTGCAAAAAAAAATCCAAGGTAACAGCTTGGTAATAAAATCAATTGGTCACAAGGATTGATTCACGCTGTTAAGTTTTGGAGAAATTTGATGACTGCATCTTGAGGCAATAAAAACAAAACCTTTTAAATAAAAATTCCAAGGCAGATGTGAAAATGAAACATGCTGCATCCCCATAAATCTGGGAAGGGTTAAAAGGTCAAAAGGTAACCTCAAATTGGTATAAAAGTATTTTTCAGCGAGAAATGTTCTTTACAAGCTGAGATCGTACAATTCTCAGAGAAGTGGCAAAAGCCCAAGAGCGTTATTTCATTCTCTGTTAAAGTTCCTGACAGGGCAATTAAAAAAGGACCAATAGACCTCAGAAAGAATGTGCTTTGGACAGACCAGACCCATTTGGACCGGCACCGTCGTCAGGCAGAACAGACTTCACACCAGCTGACGTTTATGGAGCCGTAGGAACAACGATCTGGATTTGCTTTGTAGCTGTAGGACCAGAGGATGCTGCAGTTTCCGAGCTGACCCTGAACTCCTCGCCAGGGTCAGGAGTGACGCCTTCGAACTGCAGGACAATTATTTCAAATCTTCTCTCCAGACAGAAATCAAGGTTTTCTAATCACACAACCAAAGTTCAGTGATTTGACCTGATAGGAGCAAAAATCTGCAAACCTGTGTGAGAGTCAAGTTTGTGATCATTCGCTCCTTTTTTATTTTACGCTCATAATTATTGTTTGCTCATGTCAGCTGAAAATTAACCTATTTGGATAAGATGGAATATTTACAGAAATGTTTATTGATGTGCAAACACATTAAAGAATAGTGTAAGGATGATAAGGTCATACAGAAAACCACAGTTATTCTTACTAAAGGTAGTAGCTATTGCTAGGTAATTTATCACCTTTTTTTTCATGGAAAACGTTTAAATTGTTTTGCTTTATCTGTTAAACTAAATAGTTTATGATATCTTCCAAAAACTCAAAAAAATGTAGATTCATCTTAGAAATTTTCTGGACAAAAGCAATAAAATTTCTCAGATTGAAAAGCCAAACATTTGCTAGAAAAATTTCAGAAATGTTGAGGATAATCTCAGGAGTTTTCTGGAAAAACAAGGAAATTTCTGATTTTCTAGAGTTGAAAATCTGCTAGAAAAGACTTTTTTTGACTTTAGGACCTGACTGGACAAGTTCTGAGAGTAATCAAAATTTTCTTTTTTATTTCTAGCACATTTTTAACTTTTCAAACTCAGAAATGTCCTTGTTTTCTTTCTAGAAAATTTCTGAGACTGATCTCAACATTTGAGGGTTTTTTTCTGGCACAGTTTTGACACTTGGAGCTCAGAAATGTCCTTGTTTTTTTCTAGAGCATATTTAAGAATAATCTCAAAACCTCAGAACTTTTTCTAGCAATTTTCTTTCTTTTCAAACTCTGAATTTTTTTTTTTTTAGAAATTTTCTAAGATTAATGTAAAAATTTCAGATTTTTTTTAAAGCAGATTTTCAACTTTTGACACTCAGAAATGTATTTATTTTTTACTAGAACATTTCAGATTTTTTCTTTTTTTTTCTTTTGGGGATGTACTCCTCCCTTTTCACCTACAATGATCCTAAAACGTGCAGCGTTGTGGTAGTTCTAACGGAGGATTCTCATTAATTTAACGCTTTGCTCCCTTTGCAGGTGAAGGTGTGGTTCCAGAACCGCAGGATGAAGTGGAAAAGAGTGAAAGGCGGCCAGCAAGGGGCAGCAGCTCGCGAGAAGGAACTGGTGAATGTGAAAAAAGGAACGCTTCTGCCGTCGGAGTTCTCCGGCATCGCGGCGCTGCATCATTCGACGGACTCCTTAGCCAACGAGGACAGTCACGACAGCGATCAGAGCTCCGAGCATGCTCACTTATGATGGACACCAACCCTTATCCGCCTCGGGAGCTTCCTTAGAGGGAACTGCTGTTGGATGATCCGCCACGTCACACAACGACGCTAAACGAGTGTACAAACACAGAGGAGTGAAAAAATAGCTGCAGGCATCATGTAAATTTGAAGAACTGAGGACATTCGATGAAAGTTTTATTAATAAATGACAAAAAAAAGAACAAAATACAGTGCTTTGAATAAGTGTTTGAACTTTTGCAGATTTCTTGTTTCTAGTTTTCTGTCACACATAAATCAGATTTTTTTCAATATCAAACATAACCTCAGTAAATAATAAAATATATGCATATATATTTAACATTTATGATTTATTTTATTTAGGGAAGAATGCTCTACAAGCCAGCATCGAGCATTTGCGCCAACATCCATCATTGTGGAGGAATTGTTTTCTCACTCTTTATTAGAGAAACATTTATTGTCTTCAAGTCTAACCCGCCATGACAGCATCCAGAAAAGTCCAGAATTTGACTAGGCCACTCCACAATCTTTGCCTTGTTTTTTGAGGCATTCAGATGTGGATTTGATTTTATATTTCAGATCACCAATGCCCCAAATAATCACAAAACCACCATGTTTACCAATAGATAAATGTCAGTGATTTTCCCTTTTATTCTTGAATTTTTTACACTTTTGGCCGTCTTCATGTTCTATTTAAGTAATTTTCAAAATTTTGATCAATTATTTCATTGCTGACGTATTACTGAGGATGACCTGGACTTATTTTTTTCAGGTTAATTCATAAATTCATACATTTTCTATTACCTTTGATATAAACACTAGTTGTATGATTTGAAACCTTTAGGTGTGACAAAAAAAGAAGAAATCTCTACAGAGACAAACACTGTTTCACTTCACTGCATCTTGATGATGGAAATTGACTAAAAAAAGTAAATAATAAGCTGTTAACATTCCATGTTTTGTTTCTTTGCAGGAGCAGCCTGAAGCTTTGATTTGCACTGTTGAACCTTAAGTCTGCGCCTCGATTGGTTTCTACTGTTTAAAATGTAAATTACTCTGTAATTAAGTGTTTGACTCAACCAGGTGTCAGGAAATCTGATCTGCCTTGCAAATATGAGCGATCTGTAAATAACTGTTAGTCTTGTCTTACCGTAACAATAAGCCTATACCCAGACTGTTCAGCTCATGCAGTAATACACACTGACAGCTCGTTAGCTGCCGTTTTTCTGCCTGGAGATGACTCTTTTTTTTTTGTTTGTTTTGTTTTTTGCAAATGATTTGAAACCTGTAGCAGGGGACAGTTGCAAATTGAATAAAACTTTTAAGAGTGGTTAATGAAGTTTCTTGAAAAAAAAGCTTTTTTTTCCCTCCCCCTCCACCATTTCTGCAGCTTTTCGTCCTTCATCCCGCCTGATGGATGCATATTCCACCAAGTGAGGCTAAAATAAATTAAACACTGCAGAGAGTGCAGAAAGCTGGCGATGTGGGCGCATGTTAAATTCACCTTCGCCCGAGGGCCGGCGCTGGGGACTCCTGCCAAGACTCGACAGAACCCACAAAGGATGGGATCCGGTTACCAAATCCAGTTGAAAATAATTTTGTGTCTTGATCTCATCTTTCACCACGTTGTGATTGTGCATGCTAATTTGTCTTAGAGGCACCTCACACGGTATTTGAGGTTTATAATTTTTTTCCTTCCAGGCCCTGCAGGCATAACCGCTGATCCAGAATCGGCTCCAGCTCTCTTTCTTTCTTTTTGCTTTACCACTGCAGATTATTCACAAGTGTCGAGGGCTCCCCTGTTTTTCCATTCAGCTTTAAATTTGAACAAACAGTATTTGTAACCGCACACAAATGTGCTCTTGTTAGTTCTACTGCAGCCCCCAACTGCTGACTGTCAGCTGCCGTCTTTACAACAAAAATGTAAGTATGTCTGTCCTGAGAGGAATTAGTGTGCACCTTTAAACGCATTTAAAGGGCAAGCCGACCTGTTTTAACCTTATGAAGAACAAAAACTGGATAAATTATTACAAATTTTATTGGCTTGTTGGGATTTGAGAATTTGTTTAAGATATAAAAAAAAATTAATGCCTTTTGGTTTAAAATAGAATAAAGTAGCACAATATAGGTAAGTATAACAAGAATCTTAATTTTAAAAAGACAGTAGCACATAGAAATAATATTAATTTGCTCCTTTTAAAAGTTACAAGACTTGAACTTTTCCCAAGCGCCTTGTAGTCGACGTCACGTTGCGTCAGCAGCCACTCTACTGCGCATGTCTCCTTCAAAACACAGGCGAGAATACATTAACTACTTAAACTATTTACAATTAGGCTAATAAAATGATTTACAACTCGCAGCCAGAGCAGATCTCTTCACCTGGCGCAGCTTTGCGGTTATCAGAGGTTTTATTTTTAGCACATCGATCATGTAACTTCGCTGCATTTAAAATTTTTTAAGGTTTAATTTACCACCTATCTCGATGGATGCAGCTACATCTTCATTTTACCTCTAATTGTGAACAAACTAAGAAATAACTTTATTTGTTCTTAAGAATGAATTTGTTTTTACCGTGAACAAAATTGCTAGCAAGTTAATATCTGATGTTTGGGGTCATTTTCTCTCCTCATTTATCGACTCGCCTGCATTTAAAGCTTAACACGCATCTCATTCACTAATGCCAATTTAGTAGCATAACTTATTTTTTTTCACGCTGAGATAAACAGATGTAGTCCACTGACTGACAAAATGCTATGCTAAAACAGCATAGTTAATACGGGTAACCATGGCAACCAGCGGACGCAGGCCCGGTTCTTTCTGCTCTGATTACAAGCAAACACTAATTTTCCTCTAAGCATTGTGCAATTTTACAATAATTAATTGTGTTAAACCAACAAAATGCAGATTAATTAATTATAGAAGTGCACATATTCACTGTTCAGTGCACACCATTGCCCTTGTACTCACGTTTGTGACAACTTTTAATATCAGTGAACATTACTCTGCTTATCTTTTTTCCATGCAATTAAATTATAAAATGTTAAACAGATAATAAAGAAGAATAATACATGCTAATAAACAATAAATTAATAATACTTTCTCTTATCTCCTTCACTGACAGACTTAATAACATCATTTCTCATTGTTTCCTGCTGCAATTTCATTCCACTTTGGCTTGTGGCTAAAAGACATTCAGTCTGGAAATTATTGTGAAATTGAGCGTGAAGTACTTGTGACAAAAATGTATTTAACTTTTTGCTCTTAAACTTGTTTAAAATCAATATCTTTGATGATGGATCTGTATTTTATGTGATGTGGTCCTGTTAAAGCAGCGTTTTGTTTATGAAGAGTGGAAAGTCATCTCAGGGCGTTATGGAAAGAGGGAAATGTTCCGGTTTTAATCCATTTATTGTATATAAAGTTCGAATCAGCTCAATCAGAATTAAATCCAAGTTTAACCTTACATAAGTTTTTTTAAAAATAAATGAAAAATAAAGTGGAGGTTATCATGTTTACATCCAGAGTGATTTACACAAAGGAAAGACAAAAAGACAATAAAGTATAAAGTTATTGCATAAAAGAAAAAAGATGCTAAAATTAAAGCATTTCAGGCGTAAACAAGTTCTTCAAATGGTTCATTAGTCTTTGATCAGAAGCTGTTTTAAACAAAAACCATTTCCATTCCTGCTGTAAACAACCCATCAGTTTCTGCACATATGAAGTTTTCAGGGAGCCTGGAAGCTAAATGCTTTTTCGAACTGAAGGTTTGGTTTTAGTTCTGGGATTGCTGAGTAAGTACGTCTCTGAAACCAGGAGGGAGCTACAGACTTCATAAGCAACTCAGGGATGTTGGTAAAATCCATTCAGTGTCAGATGTCAGAAATTCCAACTTGCCAGCCGGAGAAATCAACTGGAACGACCCAGGAAGCTGGATTTCCCAGTAAGAACCATTTCAATATGGCTGCTCCTTGCATCAACAGTTGTGAACTATTGTGGAAACATGTTTATTTTGCAAACCCACTTAAGAGTGCATGTGGCGTCTTCAACTCTAAACTGAATAAATTAAAAAGTGGCGTCTGATTCTTCCTGAACAAAGCGCTGATATTAACCTTCAGTAACCTTCCCACTGACTCTGACTGGGAGTTTTTGTTCGCTGATGTTCTCTTGACTGGACAGCAGTTACTACGCCGAGATCCACATTCTCAATTTTGCAAGCAATTAGTCACTATTTTCAGACTTTCAACTGCAAGAACATTTAAAACCATGTAACATTTTTAGCAAAATTCCCAATTATGTTTTTTTCTTATTGATCTACCACATAAGAACCAAATAAAACACATTTAATGTTTTGGTTGCAATGTGACAAAATGTGAAAAAAGGGCATGAATACTTTATAAATAATCCTGCAACTATTACAACACACAGAAGGTTTTTGTAAACCGTTACATAGAGAAAAAAAACTGTATGGATTTGTGCTGCTCTAGTTGATTGGTTGCACTTATGGTTTGATGCTTGACCTTGTGACATTTAATGGTATTAAAGCTCAATATGCATAACTTTATCTCCTGCAACTAACAGAACAGATCTGACTCATGGTTCCATCACTTTATCAGTTAAATCACATCTGTGTCTGTGCTGCGTATTACACACAAATCCACTATTATACAAGCTGTTATTAAATATATACATTAAAATAACTTTTCAACGTTAAAATAAGTCCTGCTTGGACAGCGGTGCATAGAAACATTGAAATATGACACTTCCTTTTTTCTTTCAGAATTTCGTCAGTGATTCACGAGTTTCATATTTACAGCATAAAGCGTGGAAACCACCCCAGCACCGTGACAAACAGCTGCAATGTGACAAAGTGGAGTGACATCCTTCCCTACCGAAGAGCTCAATTATTTCCTGCAACTTCCACAGATAAACTTCAAACAGGAGCCAGTTTGCACCGCGGATTCTCGCGATAAAACCGATTGCGTGATTTAGTGAAGAATCCTGGCGTCCAAAGGTAAAGTGGCGTCCTGACAAATCAGAATTAACGCGTGGATCAAGGCAGAGCCAGGCTCCAGTGGGCGCTTTAAACCCGTCACTGTGTTTTATTTTTTATTACTTCGGAACTTTATTCAGCAGCTGGTTCCGGATCCGTGTCACAGCTGACCTACTTTCCCTCCTGCGGAAGTTCCCAAAAACAAACAGAAGGAGTTTAAAAGGTGACTCGCTTGAGATTGAGCGCTTTGTGCGCAGCGGTGAGAGCTTGCTGCAACACCTGCACAGGTAAACAGAGTCCCGGCCATGGCTGCAGCGGCGGGGTCCGGTTCCGTCTCCAGGGGTCTCCGGGCCATGTTTTTCATGCTCACTCCAAACGAATCCTCCTTTGAGGAAGTGGAGGAAGTGCCTCAGTATGTTCAGCAGGTGGGTGGACGCTTCTTTCCTTAAAATAAATATTTAAAAAAAATTAATCTGTAGAAGTAAATTAAGGTAATTTTTCAGCTTTAGAGACTTTAGGAAGTTTATCAAATTATTTTGTGTCAAAACAAATAATTTCATCAAAATAAAGTTTGTAGGTCAAAGGTTAAGGCAGCTGATTCTATATTTCAGAATATAAAATTTATAGCTGGTATATTGTGCTTGCATATTAAATATTTTTCTAGTACATCATAAGGTATAAAACAAATATTGCTCTGGTACATTTGCTGTTGCATAGAAAGACCCAAAGACCAGAACTACTTCCTAGTTATCACAGAAGTTGGAGTTTGCAGCAGGTAATGATGTTACAATGACACACCGGCCAGGTGGAAACCGAACTCTTATGTTTGGTGGCGCCGCTAAATGATTTCGTCAGTAAAACATATTGAAATAATTTCTTAGCATCGCTCTGTGACACTAAATCACCAAAGACAGCATGAGATTTTAAAAAATGATTTCATTTGTCAAAAAGCTTAATTATTAATTTGAAAACCCTTACAAGCCGGCCTGGCCATATGTGCACTGCAAAAACACAAAATGTATTTTTGGTTTTGTTCTGGTGGAAATATCCCACTACACTTAAAATAATCTTGCAGAGAAACAAGACGTTTTTCCCATATCATGTTTATATTTCACTTATAACTAAAACATTTTTCACCAATAGTAACAAATTATTGACTTAAAACAATCTCCTATATCTTGTTTATTTGAAGTGTACAAAGATTTAGAAACCAGACCAAAAATAATTAGTAAGATTTTATGTTTTTGCAGTGTGAAAAAGTAATATGCCCATTTAAATTAACAGAGATATACCATAACATGTATAAAACTAAGTTCACTTTTATCAGCCATATCCACATCTGATTCCTGTCAGATCTCCAAAATCAAATAAATAAATCCAATAAATAAATAAATCTCTCAGAAATAGAACCTGACTGACAACATGAAGTAGGCTGGCGGATCTCAAGAAGCAACAAATCATGTCCCGGTCTGATGAGCTTCCAGAATAGATGAGAAACAAAGTCATTTTGACGTCATTCGAGAGGCAAACTGCTTGTTATTTCCCCACAAAAACAATTTCTTTCCCAGGACTCGACGTTTCAAAATGTTAATTTTAACTTACATTGAATATTGTCTTATAGATGCTCCAGTCAACCAAAAACTATCTCTGATTTACCTGAAGACAAGTAAAATTTTATCATGCAAACACAAATGTTTATATTTTTCACAGTTTAAGCTCCTACCAGCTTTAAACGTGTTTTCTTCCAGGATTAACTTGTATTTAGCTGCACCCATCAGTTTCTTTGTCTTTGCTGGAGAAAAACATCCAAATTTTGTTACCAAATCACCAAAAGTTTGATGATCTGAAATGTTAAGGTGTGGTGCAAAGACAAGCAGTTGGTGTTAAAGACCAGACAAACTTTCCAGCAAAACTCCAAAAGTCAGAAAATGGTATTTTCTTCTCTTATTTTCCAGGTTGGATTAGGTTTGGCACAAACTAAATATGAAAAAAACAATCTTTACATTACATTTTCTATTTAAATTACATACTTTATTTTTTGTTTTAATCCTTGAAATCAAAATGTTGTGCACAGAACAACTGAACAACTTTAAGATTCCCAAAACACTGAAAATG
This sequence comes from Alfaro cultratus, assembly GCA_903066825.1. Taxonomy (NCBI): domain Eukaryota; kingdom Metazoa; phylum Chordata; class Actinopteri; order Cyprinodontiformes; family Poeciliidae; genus Alfaro; species Alfaro cultratus. The sequence continues at coordinate 66,355 of CAEFZX010022165.1, read as the reverse complement.
TTTCGAATTTTTTTCTACCAGAATAAAGTTATCAAAAATATCAAACTGCTTCACAGAATCTGCATTCAATTTTTGCATAATTCAGTGTTGATTTAAAAAATTAAGTGTTGAATATCTTGACTTGGAGCTTATACCCTTCACATGACATTAAAACCGTGCCATGAAATTAAAAATCAGCCAGAGAGGGGATGATCTGTGCAGAGTTGAATGGTGGAGCATGAGAGCTCACAGTCCGCCTTAAAGGAGCAGAAAACTTCTGCAAAGCCGTGGAGAGACTGTGGTGGCTCATAATCACACTGAGAGCATATCTGGGGTCTGGCAAAAACATAAAAACTGGACCGACCAAAGTGGCTTCGTGCCAATGCTCCTACCTCATCATGTCTGCAGGAATCCAGCTTCTGGACATGTAGTCTCCTTCCACCACTGGTGGAAACCAAAACCTTTGCATATAAAGATCCATATGTGTGGAATAGCGCTCCCAGCTTGGAAAAACGGCTAAACCAAATTGGATCGTTTAAAGTGGAGTGGAGAAATTTTGTGACGTAGGTCAACAATTTCTCACAACCTTAGTAATACTAAGAAATCAGATTGATAGGAAATATGGGTAGAAAATTTGAGTTGGGAGTCTTTATTGAACGCTTTCCTATGTGGAAAAGAGTTGATTTCAAGTAGTCTCATGAATGGAGACAAATCAAATGTGATTTTTTATTTTTTTTTTCACTTGTTATTCTACACTAACTTTCTCCAAATCGTAAATTGTCTGGAGTTCCTTTCACATTTTCAGCTCTTCATAGATTTTAAATTTGATACAAGTCAGGTGATTTACTGGGCATTACTTTCTGTCTCTGAAACCAGCTAAGAGTTTTTTTGGCTGTGTAGTTGGGATTATCATCTTGCTTGGAGCTGCACACTTGATTCATCTTCAGATTCTTATCAAGTAGGTTCTGGTTCGTTTCTCCATTCATCTCCCCTCAAACCACCATATTCCTTACCTGTAAACTTCTTTTTTTAGTTGGGTTTTCAGGGTGAAGCACAGGACCTTTCTTCTTCCAAACATGGATAAAGGCTAAAGCTAAACATCTAAAGAGTTTAGCTTAAGCCATAAGTGACCAGACTATATCAATCGTTTATATTTAACAGCCATGGATAGTTTATGGTGAAATGAAGTTTGTTAATGGATTATGAGGAAGCACAATATGGCATAAAATTCATATCGCGATATATTGTCATAAGTGGCGGTAACGATGTATATCACAATATGATTTGTATAAAACTTACCATAGAAATGAAATCGCATACTGAGTGGAATGTATCTATTTGTATGCGTTAAAACTTGTTTTTGTGCATTTTATTTGTACGTAATTGTTGGATTCACTCCTCCCATTCCGCTAGACGGCTCTGTCGTTGCTTTGCATCGGTACGTGAGGAGGAAGAAAACTGACGGCGGGCCAGTTGTGCACTTAGGTTGCTGTTAGCTGAAACTAACAAGCTGAATCTGCCATAAAATCATGTCCTACTGGCGTTCATGAGTGTTGCCCAACATGGTGAGTTATATTAATGCTGTAAGCTGTGGGCAGATGAGTTTTTTATTATCTGTTATAATCATGCGCTTGGTGAATCTGCTAGAGCTAATTAGCCAAATGCTAGCTGTGTTTTGCTGCACTTTGATATTTGAATGCCAGTGTTTATTATATTAGGAAGACTTTGCCTTATAACTGGTTAGTCAAGCCTAGCTCCTAAATCTATGTTTAAATTTGTGTTTATTGAATATTGCAATACTAAGTATTGATGTTTTGTTTTTACTTTATTTACAGTTTAACCGGCATGTCCGTGTAAAAGCACACAGAAATAAAATTAACAACAACGGCTATTTTATGTTCTTTGTAACAGTAATATTTTATGTTGCTGCCTATTATTGGTAATGATGGGCAGCAGCTTAACCTCCTGGTTAATCAAACTTAAATGAAAATATATATCTATAGAAGTACAAAAACTAATATAAGGGATGTCTGTGTCAAATCCTGCTTTTTATTCACAGAGTTGCAACTGGACCTTGCAGTTAGCTGCATTGCTGGTATTCAAACACATTCTTCGATTTAAGGTGGTAAAAGAAATCGCCTGTATTTCGTCTCTTCCACGCACTTTGCAGATAAAATTTTTCTGCTCCTGGTCTGACTGTTTAGCCCTCCTACGGTCTTAAGAGATGGGGTCATTTAGACCCTACATGTTTTTTACTCTGTGTTTGGTCCGGCAGGGTTGCACTGTGCGATTTTACAATGTTTTCTTCTTGTGGTTTCGGAAAGACCGTCAGACCGTGACATCTGCTGTGTACCTCCTGAGTATCACGCAAAGACCGCTGATGGATTAAGATAAGGGGTCTATTGGACCCAGCGAGCTTTATTCTGTTCGCGACCCGGGAAGGGTCCTGACCCTATGTCGCTCGCTTCCCTGCTGTCTGACCGTGACATCTGCCGCGCTCCTCCTGTGCGTCACGCTGAAACCACGAGATGCTAAACCCGAACCAGGTCCTGATTATTTACGCTTTTTGCACTTGCCTTTTCAACGAGTTTTTCCCTTGCGTCTCATTCACTCTCCTTCTTGATTCCTCTGTTTTGATGCCGGAAATTACGTCATCAACAAGCATCACTGTGGTTAGCCGGTGGACTGCAGATGTCTATCGTAGGACAAATTTCTATCATTTCTACTGTATATCCTTTATTTTTTGCATTCCTACTGGACTATGGCTGTAACATTCAGAAGCTTAGAAACAAAGCTGTAATTATTTGCATTGACATGTTTTTCAGACTTTTTGTTTTTGTTTTATCCAATAACTCAATACTCTGGTAATGAAAAACCTTTTTGTAGGCCATCAGTTAATATTATACCCACAACTGAGGAACACTTTCTAAACATTGACAGATTTCAGTGAGTTTCTTGACTTTTCTACTTAATTTGTAGATATATTTTTTTTCCATTTCTTAGAATTTGTGGATTACTTGGTTTGTTCCTGACACTTGGTGTAAATTCAAACTCAGTAGCAACAGAAATGAACCTTTATTACCTATTTTACCTGCAGTATTAACATGCAGCTCACAAATGTATGTTTAAGTTGTCTTTTTCTTAATTTCATCAACATGTCTCTTATCTTGGAAAGTAATAACACCTCGGAGCAGCTCAGTTAGTCTGATTGAGGATCTGTAGAAGCAGCCACAGAAAACCTCACTGCCCTGATTAGGGTGACGGTAAGGAGGCCTTCTAACAACAAAGTCTTGGTGGTTATCACCAAATTAAATTAGTTAAAATCCTGGTGGAAACATGCAGAAAGCTTTTCATTTGTCATAAAGATATTTGCTGCAACAACCACACAACGAGAACACTATACAAAAGAACCTGCTCTCTAAACTTTAAAGTCAAAAATTTTTTTGTTTGAGATAAGTTGCATTATTTTGTTAAAAATGTAAAGCAGTTTTCGGTTTACTTTAGGTTTGAGATTTTAAGACTTGGTTGAAATCTTTCTAACTCAAGTACAAACTCCAACTTATACACAGAAAGAGCAAACATAAACTTAATGGAAAGTGGTAAAACTTTAACTTTTCTCAGTGGAATGACCCCAAGCTTCAGTTTATTTCAGCAATGACTGTAAAATATCCTGAAAAAAACCTTCTTACCTTCTTAAATAAATTAAAATATGAGTATCAGATATATGTAACAATGGATTATGATTACCAGAAAGAAATAATTTGAATCAGTCTTAATTTACGCAAGAAATTGTTGGTCAACTAGTTTTTGGACAGGGAGAGAGTTTGCCTCATGAGTTTTTCTTTTATCACACTAAAATTAAAAAGCAATGAGCTAAAAAGACAACAGAATTGTTGGAAAAGATGTGGGAAAGTATTGACCCTTTTCAGCTACGTCACTTAATCATTTGAGGCGCCATGATGGACGTCAGAAGTGAGGATTGGGAGGCTGAAATCCTTGTGATTAATGGCTGCAATCCATCACTGCCGTATCTTTCCTCATTAAAAGTTATAAAATAAAATAAGTTTGGTTTGCATCCTTGTCTGTTTGTGAAGTCGACCACGCAGCACCTTATGACCATTTTTAAAGTGAAATCAACTAAATCGGAGCGATATTAGGTCTGTTTTTAGACCAGCTTTAAAGGAGCACATTGGTTGTTTTGACGTCCGTCATGGCGAAGTGGGCGGAGCTCTGGAAGGCGTGACGTCACATGCAAAGGGTCAATATGTGCACTATTAAAATATTTTAGGAAATGACCGTAAATAAAAAAATATCATATGATCTTTGATGTCTTGAATAAAGTTTTAGGATACAAATTTCCACTAAAACCAGAAGTACTTTGGAGGAATCTATTCAGGACTGTGATAAACAACTATAAGGAAGTAGAAACATTGTTGAGGAGCCAATGGGCTGCAGTAGCGGAAAAGATGTTTATAATGGAGAAACTGACACATAAGTAAGTTGAAACTACAAGAAGCACAAATGGACAGAAAATGGGCAAAATAGACAATTTACATAGAAAGATGGACAAAAATGTTGTTAGTAGGCAAGTAGTTTAATGTGTTGTATGTCTTCTGCATTAAAGAAATGCAAAATCAATAAAGAATAAGCTACAAAAAGAAGTAATGACAGTCAGTAAATAAAACGATAATATTAAATATTTGAAAAAGTTTAATACATTAACGGTTTGTTCTGTCCTGGATGGTTGCGGCTCAGAGCTGCTAATGCTTTTGATCGCTGTCTGTAAAGATTTCTCATGCAGAGCATTCCTTCGGCCAGACCAGGTTGTGATGCAGCTCGCCAGGATATTCTCAAAAGACTCGTTCACAAAACAGCTTTGTCAAACAGCTGCCAAAACAAAAGCCTCTCTGAATTTCCTTTGGTCCATAAATCACCAATCAGAGTAGCAATATCCTGCAGACATGAGAAGTTTCCAAAATCAAGGCAATGCCATGGAACCAAAGGAGGTACGATTGATTTATTGCATTACCTGAAATGTGCAACGTCTTCTGTTTTAAAGAGTAAAATGCATCAGCAACATGTGATGCTTTATTGGTTTTGTTATGTTTTTGATCACAACAGCTACTTAAATTCCTCAGAGTACAGTTAAGGGTTGTGTCTTGACCCACTGTGCAAATGTAAGGAAACGATTCAGCGCTCGGTTTGCTCAGACCGTCCGTCATCGTAACGTCAAACCTTTGGGACTGAAAGCTGGTTAACCTTTACATTAGTCAGCCTTTTACAGAGCTGCTGCTGTGTCACTTGGTGAGGAAATCTGTCTTGACCACTCAGTCTTGGTCCAAACCGGGTCACCTTCAAGTCTATGACAACTAATCTGGATTAGAAAAGAAGTCAAAAAAGTCCATAATTCAAGATGTCTGCCACGGTTTGGTTAAACTTTTTAAGAGTTAAGTCAAAACCGGACGAGGTAAAGTACCCAAAGTACTCAAGCAAGAGTAGTACTACTTCAACATATTTTTATTCAAGTAAAAGTAAAAGGTAGCCGTCTAAGAAATTACTCAGGTAAGAGTAACAAAGTGTTTGGTAAAAGTCTACTGAGTAACTGATCAAATGATCCCCGTCTAACATGCAGCAGATGACGGTGGTACAGTCTTCCAATTCAGTGACAGTTTCATTTGAGTTTGTGTAATTATGTTTAAATGGGGTTTACAGCAGGTGGCTAAGCACACGTCCTTGAGGATCTCCGCTGATGAGACGCAGTTTTGGTGATCCAAACCTGCAGAATGACAGCTTTGGGTGGAGTTATAGTGTTCTTAATGTGCAGTTTTTGTAAAAATACTGAGCTATTATTTTATATGGTTGTCTTGCGTTTTATTGTGGGAAATGTCTGCAGCAGGTTTTAAAAAAACAACTTTGTTAGGTTTTTATGGGCACAATGGGGGAGCAGAACAATTACCCCAACAGCAGGGGCTTTTATAATCCACTACCCGGCATGATTAGGTAAACTTGTTGTTGCTGTAGGGTTTGATGGTGCCTGACTAGTTCCCAACTGTTTACAGTTTAAGATCTGCCATTAATTTTTCTTCGCTGTTGTTCTATGATCCCAGCACGCCAAATTAATTAGAAACAAAACAAAACACAATCTTCTAATTTGGGAGTTGTTTGGAATTATGGGTTCGTTAGACCCTGCCAGGTCTCCCGGCTGCTCGGTGATTTGAAAGCAAACAGTATTTCTCAGATAAAAGTGCACTGTCAGCCTATGTGTTTTTTTGCCAACATCAGTCATCCGTGACCTTACGCTCTCAAAAAAAGAGGCTCGTTGGGAGAAAAAGCAGACATCTGGTCCACAAATGTCCTATTGCATGTAAGGTTGAATTCAGGAGGAAATAAAACACAATTATTAGATACCACAACAAACAGTTGCACTAAATCTGCTGCCGTATTAAATAGTCTTTACTGTGATTTTTAGTTTATGTGTTAGGAAGACAAAGTAACTCAGGAAAGGACATTTTGATTGTACTTGAGATCAGAAAGAATTGACCTCAAATGATCCCAATAAAGTGGTAAAAATAATATTTTACATAAAAGAGAAAAATATCAGGAGACAGAAGGAACGTTTGAGATATGCATGTTTTAAAGAAATCAAAAACAAATTTTTCGCTCTGCATGAGAATCAGCCCAGATAAGATCGCTCAAAGCGGTCAGGAACGCTCGACTGTCGTGGTAAAACTTTCTGCAGGACAGAAGTGGAGGAAAAGAAGGAAGGAAGCTCTCGGCCAGGAAGATAATCTCTTTCTTTTTCACAGAGTTTGGAGGAGGTCTGCCTGTGTTGCGAGCCCATTTGTTAGCTGCCAGATGTTGGAACATTGCGTGTGATCACGGGTCTCTGGTGGTGCTCACGCCTCTGCCTGCGCGCACACACACACACGCACCTGCATGCACGGTCTCACTTCCTGCAGCTCCACCTGCACATGTGCTCCTCTGCGGTCCCATCGGGCCTCCCCGCCTCGCTCCAGCCAGGTGTCCAACCTTCAAACTGAGCTTCCCTCGGCCAGTCAGCGCCTTTAGCGTGGAGCTAACTAGCGGGGCGGCTGAAGTCGCAGCTCTGACCCGTTTTCTGACCCCCTCCCTCACTAATTTGTTCCATGTTTGACAGATCCATTAAGAGGTTAGAGCAGGATGTTTCCAGAACCCTTGGAAAAAGACATGTCACCAGTTGTTTGTTTAGCGTTCAGCAGCTCGAATGAGAAATCTAATATTTGTCGTATTTTAATTTTCCTTGCTTCTGTTTGGTACGTTTTATCGTAATTTTGACATTTCCATTTCATCTGCTGTGGTTTTCTGGTCAAACTACATCAGCTCAGAACGGGGCAAAACAAATTGCATTGCTTGAAACTTGCAACCGTTCAAGATGTCATTAGAGTCTAAATACAGAGAGATTAAGAAAACAAATTTGATTGACGTAACGTGACTGAGCAGATCGCTAGGTGTGTCCAGCGATCACAATTTGACCATTGGCGTGTTCTCAGAAATAATGTGGTTTGCATGTGAAAAATTGTTACACAAGCATCCAACAGGCAAATAAATATTGGTTTCTTTTTATATATATAGAAAATTAGACACATTGTGAATTTTTTTTAGACACATTGTGAATTTTCATTTCAAACATGACCCTAACAATTATAACCCTAACCCTAACCCTAGCTTAAAATGAACAAGAAATGCAAAAGACATATTTTTTTGCACCACAATAATCTTAACTAATGAACTTCTATCCCATAAACTCATACCATGTTTTCAGATAAACCCTCATTATTAAAAGAAAAAAAAAATGTTTAAATTTTTTTAAAAAGCATTTTGAATTTCAACACAAGAATCAACTCAATGACAGCTTTATTTTTGAAAATTTAAAAACTATTTGCGTGAAAAAAACTATTTGAAAATTTGACTGTAATTAACACTTTCATGCATAAATTATGATCCTTTGTGTCAGAATTTTTTTCAAAATTATTTTGATTTTCTTAAGGCATTAAAAAAGGTAGAAAACATTTTTGTAGAAAGTTTTTATTCTTTTTAGGTGATCAATTGTAATTTTCTCCAAATACAAAGTTGTTATTTGAAAAATACATCAGTAGTATTGTTCTTTAGGGATTATCTGATGTCACAATATTTTTTTACCTGCAAAAGTCGTCTACAGTAGAAGGAGGGACCGGGTCTTTTGGCAGGCTTTTTTGTCTGTCGGCCATATTGGATTTAACAAATTAATTTCTTGCTTTTGCAGCTTATGGCCAGTAGTTGATAGTGTATTTTATGATGCATTAGTGTCCAGTTCAGTGATATGTGTGTATTTATAACATAAAAATCCACAAGAAGTACAAGAAAATGGCTTTTAGACAGCTGTCCACTGTAGTGACCACTATGCATGAAAGGGTTAAAATGGATCAGCACCTTTCATCAATTCACCTTAAATATTGAATTCTGTTGTCATTTGAGACAGTTGTATATCAGCATCTGACTTAAGGTGAGGCGTACCTCCAGGCTGTGTATGTGGTGGCCTTCTTTTTCATATTTTCATGTTTTATTTTTTTTTATTCTGTTGATTTTACACTTGGACATCTGGCTGGTATTTCTGCTGCTGAGCTGAATTTGGCATCTTGTGGAGTTCACTGTTAATTTTAAACCAACAATACTCTTGTATCAAGTCGTTATATGTGCCCATACTCTTATGACTAAAAATTCAGCTTCTTATCAGGTTCATTTTAAGAATAAACTTGAAAAACAAGTAAAGTGCCTTGCTCAGGTTAACTTTAACATGTGGTAGGAAGAATCTGAAATTTAACATATTTCCAATTGCATATCAAGAATAGCAGTCAAGGAAAATCTGCTTTCACATTTGATTAAATCACTTAATTAACTAGTTTATAGTGGCATTAACTCTTCCTGATGGAGACGCTGTTGATTTTTTATTTTTAACTTACTAACAGATAGCATGACTCCATCTGATTCATTCTAAAAAAAAAGTTAAATTAATATTTACAAAATAATACTAGAAGCATATTCAGTAAAAACGAATGACTAGGTGTAGTTTGGTTTGATAAAATTGCATTTACTTATTTTTGTAAAAATACTCTGAGCTTAAAATTACTAAGTAGAATTAAAATATATCGTATCTGTAAGGTCAACAATGTATAAAAATAAGTAAATTTTACCCAATGGAAACTCCATGCCACACAAACATAATTGAATCAATAGTTTTTACTTAAAGTTGCAGTTCTATCTATTTAATTATATTGTCACTTTGTTCCCATATTTTCTTTTTTAAGTTGAAAGTTGTCACATTTACTGAGTGTTGGTGAGGATTTCTGACAGCCTTTTCTACAAAATGTGGGCTCAAACAATATAAATCCAACTTTTCTGGAAACTTTATGGCATTTCTAGTATGTCTAAAAGCAACATATTCTGGAAATAACTGAATGTTAGACAGATTACTTTGTTTGGCTGCATTTTATCACTGACCATCCTGCACTTATTTTACTTGGCTTCTATCTGACGTTACTACTTTCTACAGTTTGTTAGCACTGATGTGTAATTCATCCACTGAGCTCATTCCTCCCTCCTTCGCTGCTCTGTTCACATAAATGTTTGCGTTTTTAAATCTGCCAAATCACGGTGGCTTCGGACCTGCCGCTCTGGTCTCGTTCAACGAAACAAACATCATGGACCACAAGACATGAAAGTCCTGAAAGGTTTCAGCTCATCCGCCAAAACAAATACTAGCTTTCAGTACCGCTAGTAAAAGCAACAGTGGACTTGAAATGGTGTTGTTCTTGTCGAGCTGCATCCTGACTGTGTGTGTGTGTGTGTCGCTGGCTGCGTGTGTGTGTGTGTGTGCAGGCCACGCCGTACTTTGTGGGACTGATGCTGCTGGAGCTGGCGGTGGGTGCGCTGATGACAGGAAGCCCTGTAGTTACGCTGAGTGACGGTCTCACCTCCCTTTCTGCTGGGATGATCTCCAGACTCCCGCTGTAAGTCTGCTGGACCCATCGATGCGTAAATATGTGTCACAAAGTGTCACAAAGCAAGACAGAGGATCCAAGTTATACTCAACTTTTACTTGTTTTTACTCAAGTAAAAGTAAAAAGTAGCCATCAAAGAAATTACTCAAGTTAGAGTAAAAAAGTATTTGGTAAAACGTCTACTGAAGAACTGAGTAACTTATCAAATGATCAATAATTTAATACTTAAAAATTACATCATTAGGTGGATCAAAATGTAAAGTTGAGGAAATTTTGGTATTTTAAAAATGACAATAATTCATATAAGTAACAAAAATAAAGTCAGTTAAAATATTTTTTTCCCCCAAATCAGTTTCTTTCATTAAGAAACAAATGAAACCAAAAGAAAGAGGAAAATGATAAATCAAGCAAATGAAAATTAATTTATTGTTTATTGTGACGGGCTAGCAGACAGAAGAAATGGGAAGGTTAAAGAAGCTGATCCTAATTTATTTAAATTTTTGTGTTTTGAAAGAAAAACATCCAATTCTTGTGCATCAGAATATAATGTGTTGTTGATCAAAGTAAACCAAAGATATGGCTACTGGCAAAATAAAATAAAAATAAAAATCAGGAAGCAACAATTTACTTTGTGCAAATTTGTAATTAAAATGAAACAAGTCTGAATAAGTACTTTTTGGTTTTGTTTACTTGGCAGGCAAATGTGACTCTAATCCGATTATTTATTTTTTTCTTTCCTTATGCAACTCGTGTCCAACGTCTTAATTATTCTGTCAGAACGACCCTTTTCTGATCAACAACAACCAAAAAAATCCTATTCATTTCATTTCCATATGTGGTCGTCAGTCAGATATGTTTTCAAAACCTTTCCACAGATTTTCTGCTGAATTTAGGGCTGGACTTTGACTGAACCATTGTTCAAAGATGAACGTCTGTCTCTACAGTCCTTTGTGGCAGCAGGTCGTTTTGTTATTTTATGTGGCTCCATCTGCCTGTACACACCAGAAAGTACCACATACCCCACTGTCTTACCGTCACCCCTCCAGTTCCTCATTGTGGAAAACAAAAACTGCCTTTTTTCTGATGCAGAGCTTTGACTGTCTCATCCTGCAGGCTGGTGATGAGAGGCTGTGAGCTGTCGGCTTACCTGTATGTGTGGGACCACTTCCGCCTGCTGGAGCTGCCCTGGGACTCTGCGTGGACCTGGTGGCTCACCTTCCTCGGAGTGGACTTCTGCTACTACTGGGTCCATCGCTTCGCTCACGGTACCGATAAAAACATGACACTGATGTCCACAAACAACAGAAATCCAGACTCATTAAAGGGACTATTATGAAAAATTCACTTTTGCACATTTATGTACTTCCATTTCAGTCTCTACTGCTTCCAAAAACAATCAAAGCGCTAACAAAAAAGCAAACAAAAAAAACCCATCCGTTTTCTGGCAGTAAGTTCATGTTTTTTGGTGTCCACAAAAAGAGCCCTTTCAAAAACCTCCCAATACTGACGTCACGATCACCAGACTTTCCCTGGTTACCTAGCAACCCCGGCCGAGCCCTGCCCGTCACCTAGCAACCAAAGTGGGGCCCAGCCCCTGGTGTATTTGTCTTAAAAGAGAAAAGGGGAAAAGGAAATGACAAATGTCTTTTTATGGCATTGCATGGCTAAGCATTGGCGTGTATAAAAATATATTTTTAGAAGTAATCTTAAGAAGAAAATACAAATTTTCCATCTAACTGTCTTTACTGTTTAAAATACTTTTAAGGAGATATTAAAGAAACATTTTTGAATTTATAGTTTTCTCAATGCAACAAGGACGATACAAAACAATACTTTAAACAAAGTCAATAAATGCATAAAACTAGCACAAATGATTAAATAGACAGAAAATGTTGAGCAAAAGAAGCGAAATACACAGATATTCACTTCATGTTAACGTGCATTTCATCCCTTTCCTTAATGGCTGCTGGAAAAGACGTGTTTTGATGTTGACTTACCATTTTGAAACTGATTGCTGAAGGTCTCAAGGGTCAAATATGTACAATTGTACAAATTTGCATCTGTTTAAATTAATTTTCACACGTTTAAAGGTGAGAGTATAAAACACTTCATTCTGAAAGGAGCTCAAAATAGACAGAACTAAGTAGACTGAAATGCTTTTATCTGAGATGGTGCTGCACAAAAGATGTAATGAGCATGTTTTATGTATGATATCCTAACAGGTTTAAAAGGAAGCATATTTGCTTCCTTTTAGGTATAAATGGGTTGTGACCTTCTTTTTCACCTTTAATCAAAAATTACCTCAAAATATAGCCTTTAATCCTGAAGCTTCATTGATTTCCGCAGCGTTTCATTGTGTAGCAAAACGACTATCTTTGAGTTTCTCGTTGCTTTCACAAAGTCCAAACAAAGGCTACAAAGTCAGCGGATGATAAATGGCCTAAAAATGTTGATTTAGTTGCCTTCCCTGCAGGGAGGAGCGGTGAACATGGCAGTCACTTGGTGTTTTCCTGGACACTGTAGAGGAAGCAATTATTTTTGAGTTACATCCAGCTGCTTTAGTGCTGTCCAGATGTAAGAGGCCTCAGCCTCCTGAGAGCTGCGGTCTCAACCCAAGGCTGCCACAGCAACAGGCTTCATATAGTAATGTCTCTGAATCTCCACCGTCCTGCAGCATCTTTTTTAGAAAGAACACAAGCAGAAAATATGGTCACGGCTCTAGCTTTTTTTCTCCTTTACAAGGATTTCCTCCGTGTTTGCTTAGTGATGCACATGGCAGATGTTCAGCTGCCACTCAGCCGGCTGGATGAGAGGTAGGTATTTGTGGCCTCTGGCGATGTTTATTTGTGTGAGTGACACATCGGCCTTCATAGTTTTGGATTAAAGTCCGCCGCCGCTGTGTTGATATTAGACTCTGGCTAAACAGAAGCCTTCAAAATGTTTCCCACTGCTGGCCAGAGAGTTTTTTTTAAGTGAGGGAGAACATACCGTTGGAATTACGGCCGTCATTTATAATTGCACTTTGATGTCATATGTGCATGAAGCACGTTAGACATTAATATTGTCATGGTGACGATACATGTGCATGTATTTATAATCCCAAAACCTAAAGATCGTCTTGCAGGAAATGTGATTTGATTGGATGTTGGCGAGCTTTTCTTTATGAAGATGCAAGTTTCCACAAACAAGTTGTTCTACAGTCAATAATAATAAGAGCGAGGAAATTGATGTTGAATCATAAAGTTATATTCTAGTGCTGACTGCTCATTTGATGATTAATAACATGGTGATTTTCTTTATTACACACACCTGGTTTATCCACCGTTGTTGTCAGACTCTAAATAAGCTGTTATCTTCATAATAGATTAACAGATTAAATCAATGGGGTTTTTTTCAGTGATGATGAAAAATGCACTGAAGCGTCCTATCATTATTATTTATTTCTGCATCATTATTTCCAATTTTTTGTCAATGTCAAATTTATTTATATGTCACTTTTAAAGCAGGTGTAAAACTGCACCAAAGTGCTTTACAAGAACAATAATAAAATAAGTTGATGAGAAGAAAAAAAGTGCTTTGACCTGCCGAGGGACTGAGTACAATGCAATGCTTTAGCCCTCCTGCCTTGAGCAGCCATTATTAATTTAGAGGTGACGTCACACTGTGTGTGTTAAAAAAAAGTCAGTGATACAAAAGAGTTTTACCCAACTTTATAATGTTTATGCAGGTGACAAATTTAGCATGTTGTATGTGTTTATTCCTTAGACACCCCATGAAAACCTGCATGTTTTTATAACATATTTATACACAGATATTTAATACCACTTTCAGAAATACTGAGAAAACCTTTTGAAGATGTCCTGCTCTCTTCAAACCTCCGACATTTAGTTTGTTCTCCTGACTGAAGCCACTGACTGTTAAAGTGAGTGTTGATTCCCAGGTGAGACTGAAATGCTGTGGAGTGACTTACAATCAAATCAATCGATCAATCAATCAAATGTTATTTGTGTAGCACACCTCAGCAGCACGGCATTTCAAAGTGCTTTACATTACAAGGTCATAAAACACACAGTCAATAATTAAAACATTGCATTTAGTTAAGTGCCATAGTTAAATGTTTCATTGATTGTTTTTCAAAAGCAACTCTAAACAGGTGGTCAAGATTTAAAGGAACTCAGTGTTTCGGCTGTTTTGCAGTTTTCTGGAAGTTTGCTCCATATCTGTGGTGCATAGAAGCTGAATGCTGCTTCTCCATGTTTGGTTCTGGTTCTGTGGATGCAGAGCAGAACCAGAACCAGAAGACCTGAGAGGTCTGGAAGGATGCTATGACAACAGCATCAGATCTTTAATGTATTGTGGTGCCGAACCGTTCAGTGATTTATAAACTAACAGCAGTATTTTAAAGTCTATTCTCTGAGCTACAGGGAGCAAGTATAGGGACTATAGAACTGGGGTGATGTGCTCTATCTTCCTGGTTTTAGTCAGAACACCAGCAGCAGCGTTCTGGATCAGCTGCAGCTGGAGGATTGATTGATTTATTGTTTTGCCTTTTGCAGTAATCAATGCGACTAAAGATTGGTAAAGAGTCCCTCAAACGTCTCACAGATGAAAGTGTGGAGTGGGTGAGCTTTGTTCAGACTGATGTCAGAAATGATAGATGACTGTATGAACCACTGAAGTTATTTCAACCAATGGGGGAAAGACCAGCTAACTATTAGAGAAGCAATACTTATTGTGTAACAATGGATATGCAATATTTTGTGTTTGAATAAGGCTGAGAGGTTTTTGAGGATGGATTTTATCAATTCTTGGGGTCCAGTGTAAATAAATTTTTGGACAACATGCTGTGATATTACAGAGATATTTTGGTGGATATCATTCATAAAAACCTGAGTTCTGCTTGGATCGTCACATGCTAGGTTTTATGTGTTCATTGTAGTAATTTTATTTTTGGATTGTAAAATCTGTTTTCTTGGATGCCTCAGAAGTGTGAAAGAATCGCACTGTTCTTCCTTCGTTTTTCCCGCCGGCTGGGGATGTTTTTCTGGAACCCTTTGAGGTCACAAAGTCATAAGTTCCTGAGCAGCTGCAGTTTCTCGGGATATAAACGCTTTTTCCTCTTGTTACCAGAAGAAAGCTGCTTTCTGCGACCGCAGAGGAGCGGGCCGCCGCCTCCATCCTCGTGCCTCGCTCTGGTCAGCTGAGGTTGTCTCAGTCAACATATCTGACCTCCTTCTCCTTCCAAATGAAGTTTTGATCAGAATACCCCAAAGTCGGAGATGCGTTTTGCCCATTAATGCTCAGAGCTGGCTTCTGACTGCTGGATAATCGTACTTTATGAGCTGTGTCTTGCTTTACTACTTTTACTTCTTGGAAGAACTTTGCTATAGTTCAAAACAGAAGAAAAGTTGCATCTTTAATCCTATTATGTCGAGGCATAAGAGCAATAAATCTTCCATTTGAATAACGAAGGAAAAATTACAATACATTTGTTCAAAATGAGGCAAAGTTACACCCTGTGCTCAGAGGGGGGAGGGGTAAAAAATACATTTTCTCAGTGTAAAATATAATTGTGAGTTTGAGCAGTTTTATGGTTGATTTCATAGTTTTCCTCCCATGACCTCAACATAAAAAGGATCGCTCAGAGATAATTAAGTGGAAGGAATCTGGCAGTCATGTGCGCTGATGCCATCTATGTGCAGGAGACATTACTGGTGGGGATTTCTGCTGCCAGACACTGATTCTGGAGATAGCAGCAGATTGAAACAGAAAACTGAAACCACCTAATCAGCAAGCCCTTTTCAGATTTAGAACTTAATGAAATTCAGGTTTCTACATTCATACACACACACACTCACTAAAATAATAATAATAATACTAAAAGCCTGTGACCAGACGGTTTTTATGGACCTTTCTTTGCATTTGGCTGCAGTCGGCGTAGACAAACAGCAGTTGTGGTTAAAGCCGAGGCAAATCTGGAACTTCAAACATTTGAATGACCTTTGTGCACACAGTGCCTTTCCAGCTTTGCTCCTAATATCAATATTTGCACGAACCCATATCATCAGTGCGCGTCCCAGAAACAAATACTTAGCTACATTACTTATATATTAATCAATATGCGCTTTTTCTCACTTGTTTTTATTTTAACAGTCATAAAATCCAGTTTAAGATTTTGATAAATGACCCAATTTACCTGATGTGTTTTTTTCCCACCACAGGCAAAAGTTTGTTTCGTTGCCTTTTCTTTTCTGAAGCGCCTCGGACGGGTTTGGGCGCTTGTTTCGGATGCGGCTGTGTTGTTGACAGGCCTGTTGATTCTGTTTATTCTAAACCCGTATCGCTAGCCCCACTAATAGCAGCTCTGCGCTCGGCCTGCATCTTCGTGCAGGCGTGCCGGCCAGGTTGAAGCCATTAATCAGCCAGTCAGCTGTCTGTGCTCTGATTATATGTGAGGTAATGGAGTTACGCTGCAGCCGTCTCGCCGCACTAACGGCCGCCGCTGTTACGCTTATAGCACAGAAACATCAGAGTATCACTTATAGACATGAAATGGTATCATTACCTACTCAAAATGACGTAATTTTAGAGAAAAGAAAAGGGCTTGAATCGGTAAAAGAAAAAAGGGGGTTGTTTTTCTTTTCCCGCTTCTGAAGGGTCTCTTGATGAAAGCCAGTTATTACAGGACAAGCTGGGTAAAATATTTGGTTGTTTTTCAGCGGCGCTGCATGATAAACTATAGCAGAATCATTTCGTGGAAACATGAAGTTGGGTTTCAGCTAAATGTGAGACAAAACATGGAAACTTTCTGAATTTAGGATAATTAAAAGATGTTTAGGCATAAGGATCAAAACAATCTAAAGCGTGATGAATGTACTTTTTAGTTGTTCATGTTTCAGATGATCCATTTCAGTTGCAGATGGACATAATCTGAGTTTTTAAATAATTACATTTATTAAATGTAATTACATAAAATTTACTTTTTTGAGCTTTATGTCATGTTGTGTTATTTCCTCATCAAAAACGTACCCGGAGTTTGCTTTGATTCTTTTATGCATGTATGAGAAATCCTTTAATCTCCATGGCAACCATTCATCTGCACAAAACGCCTGGGTGGACGTAGCTCTGCCTTCGACGACGCAGCTCCAGTTTCCAAGCTTCCACCTCAAAGAGAATCCATCTCCTGTCACTTCCCCGCTCAGCCCCTTCAGACTAGCCAGCAGCAATTAGCAAACACCTGGTAGAACTGAGCATCTGTGAGCTCATTATGGGAGCTACTTCATTGTGCAACGTTGGTAAAAAACTTCTTAAAGGGTTAAAAGAGGAACCATGTTGTGATGACTTGTTGAAGGCGGAGTTTTTAAAGAGACGGAGGCCCAATTTCAAGGTGCTAAATTACAAAGTCAAATTTCTTTTTAGTCGTATAGCATTGTATGACAACTGAAGGTAACATAACTACTTGATTGTGCTATAAAATGCCACTATGTGGCTGGAAAATACATAATACTGCTCCTTTAAACCAACGGGAAAACATAATTCCTACCCGAACCTTGTTGGCAGTTTGCTAATCATCATGCTAATACCACTGTGACTGTTAGTGACGCGATCATTTTCACCACATCATGCATTCATTACAAAAACAAAAATACTTCTCTCACCAGTCCAGGTGATATTTTTTCAGACGTTTTTGAACAGTTGTCTTTTTTTTTCTTTTTTTTTGACACATTTGAATCAGTGGTTATGGATTCTCCTATTGGTGACATTTCTGCTTCGTCTCTTCCTGTGAACTTTGAGGCATGTGAGGCTCTTAAATGCTATTAAAGGTTTTACCTTCTGGATGAATCAGGAATCAGCACAGCTTTATGGACAAACAAGGAATTTGACTTTTGCATAAATTTTAGAGGACATAAAATAAGAATAAAGGATCAGTTTCTGATTCTTTTTCAGAAAACAAAGGTTTGATGTGAGGGTGCAAACATTTCGTTTCACGACATACCCGACTACTTAGAGCTGTGTAGCGCCACCCTGAAGGTAAAGTCTGAACAGTTTGTGTCCAGGATGTGTGGGGTCTGCAGATATATCCAGACTGTACAAGTCCTGGATGGAGGGAAGATCCGTCCTGATGATCCTGATTGTTTTTCTGGTTCTGTCCTGTTTTCATAATGAGGCAAATAAAGATGGATGAAAACAGGACAGACTGAATAATGACGGTTTAGAAGATGACCAGCAGAGGCTTTGGTAGGTTTTCCTCTTGGAGTAATTTTTATAAGTTTATTGTTTTCTTCATTTATGTCTCATGTCTCTCTGTTATTTATGAACCTTTGATAACTTTCCAAAAGGGTAGATCTCAAATTGTGTCATCTATTCTTGAATTTCCTGAGATTAATTTATAATTTGTTGGTGTTTGAGATCTTTTAGTTGACTCTAAAAGATCTCAAACAGGTTCTACACTGCAAATATAGGTTCTACACTGCAAAAAAACAAAATCATTGGTCTAGTTTCTAGTGCAAATATCTTAGTTTTGTCTTATTTCAAGTAGATACATAAGCTTGTTTAAGGTAAATAATATTGATGAAAAAGTGCTAATTCTACTGGAAGATTATTTTACTTATAACAATAATTTTTTTCTAATGTTAGAAGTTGATTTATCTGCCAATAAATAATAAGAAATTAATGAGTTAAAATACGCTTCTACTTGCTAAAACCTTACTTTTAAGTTAACTTGTCTCATTTTAAGTGTTATAAAGACATTTTCTCTAGAAACTAGACAAAAATTACTTGGTAAGATTTTGTGTTTTTGCAGTGTAGTTAAATTATTTTGTGATTGTAATCAGTTCTGGATGTGAAATTGAACTCCGCTATCTAAAAATGTGTTTTAAGTCTTGATTTAACGGGAATTCAAATGGGCCAGGTTGATTTGCAAAGCTTCTCGTTTCAATAAATGTTTTCATCATTTAAAAATATCATCATGTGTAATATTAGTGCTTAAAGCAGCACATCAGCATTTTCTTTTGGTGGCCCATTACACCTTAATACCTTTTTACCACCCAGTCCACTTTAATGTTTTCTCCATTTGTGAATAATGTCCTGTAATTGTGGCTCCCTGGGGTCTGAAATCCTTAATGGCTGCAGAAACACTTTCCAAACTGATAGTTGTCAGTGAAACTGTTTCTCATCTGTTCTTGATTTATTAGTTTTTTAGATTGAAAGCAGATGTATTAGCTTTTTTTTTTTTTTTTTTTTACTTTTGGGCTACTTCATGTTATCAAAAATGTTTTGTTAAAGTGATTTTTTGTTTTTTATTCAAAAGGTTTGGCTTGTGAAATTTGACTGAAAGCCTGTTGATAATTTAGCCAATTCATTATAACTACTGTTTCATAAAAGATCAGTAAGACTTTCAACACCACTCAGGATTTTATCTTTGTTTCATATTAAAACATGTTTGATGACCTGAAACATTTACAAAGCGAGAAAACTTTGTGAGAGAAATTTCTTCTGGAGATTTTAAATGTATATAAGTTTTTCATTTGAGCTGAAACATCATTTCCCTACAAGGCTTGTTTGGATTGCTTCAGTGTATTGAATGTTTATTATTATTCACAATGGATCAATGAGTTATTGATCAGTGTAACTGAAATAAAAGTTATTTTTGTTCCCCTTTAATTAATGTTTTGTTTTAAGGCCAGTCAGGTGCATTTAGTCTGTTAGAGACATTTCTTAAAACATAAAATGTTTCTATATTTTAGTTTACCTCATCCCTGCTGCAGAATGTAGAAAACTACCACAAAAAATATAAGAGTAATGAATTATATAACAATGAATTGAGCCTATGATTTTTATAGTTTATTTGTGTAGTTTTTGTTTCTAAAATGTGCTGGAAAAGTTTGAAAATGCTTCACAAAGTTCTTAAATTTTCCTGTGGGGGAACGTGTACAAACTCTTTTATTGTGTACATTTTTTGGGATGTTTGCAGATCATTACTTGCAAAAAGCTAAATTAGTCCATAACATTCGTCCTGCCAACCTGCTAGCTTCTCTCTTGTCGAACCAAGAGCCCTCATAAGTATTCTGGCTTCACTTTCACATTATTTAATCCATTATTGTCCATTCACTGATGTGCCAACACCAGTTCATTTCATCAGACCTGCAGACAGCAGCTGCTATTCACCCGATGTGCTCAGCGCTCCTCTGCTGACCTCCGACTGAGACGCAACCGATGGATGTTACGCTGCAAAAACACACAGGCTTACAAATTATTTCTCTAGCTTTCAGTGCAAATATATAGGGAAAGTTTTCTGACATGTTGCAACTTTTGTGCATGATTTTTTCTATAGTATCAAGATTATAAATGTGATTTCTAGGTATTGACCAAAGTAAGATGATCACTGCAAAAACACGCAAGTATTTTAATACTTGGTATCATTTGTTTTTTTGCAGTGTTTTGTTTAAAAACAGAGCTCCTCCTGTCTGTGGGATGGAGGGCCGGGTAAGCATGGCCCCCCCAACAGCCGGGGCTCCATAAATCTTCCCTGTGACTTCCAGTTCCTGGCCCTGCACAGGTTGTACGGTCTGACAGCGAGATTCAGGCCCCTGGCTTGGTTTGCTGCTGCTGTTGGTCTGATTTGGTCAGGATGTGGGACTTTCGCTCGCGGCAGCACAGGAGATGAAGTGAAAAGTCTCCTGGGAGGCAAAGACAACATTAACAGTGATATACAGGCCTCCGTGCAGGCCGCTTCGCCTGTTGAAAGAAGGTGAAAGAATTTCCCTTCATTGAGAGCAAAGCCCCAGACATCACAGAGAGATGGCATCCGCCGGG
Organism: Alfaro cultratus; assembly: GCA_903066825.1. Classification (NCBI taxonomy): domain Eukaryota; kingdom Metazoa; phylum Chordata; class Actinopteri; order Cyprinodontiformes; family Poeciliidae; genus Alfaro; species Alfaro cultratus. The sequence goes on along the minus strand of CAEFZX010022165.1, from coordinate 45,545 downwards.
CCTCGAAAGCGAACGACTTTAACAAAGTGTTGAAAAGGAGGCTTGTTATGATCATCAAGGAGGCTGCTGAGCTAAGCAAAGGCCACGGCTCGACTGTCTGCTGCCCTCATGCGCTCCCCGCGCTGCACGGACAGACTTTCCTGTGTCAGCAGTGCTGATGGACGAGCTGATCTGGACTGCAGACATGGCTGAGGGAAAACCTCCGCTTGTCCAACAGATGGGGGGAGGGAGTGTGAAATATAAACACAAACCATTTCTTTATCTTTGTACGCTGTAATGTTAGCCTTAGCAGAAGCAAAAGAAAGAAATATGTGGATTTAGAGACTGTTTTGTCTCTGGACTGACCGCAGTCTTTGTGTGCATATTTTACAAGAATGCCTCAAGGGTATTTGATCATATTCAGTACAAAATGTCTCTTGGACTCTATTAATTATTCAGAGATCACAGGGAAGTCTCAAAGCACATTTTTTGGCTTTTATACAAACATAATATCCACTGTAATCTGATTTTCCAAGTTTTCTCTGACAGAAACATCTCAGTCTTTTTATAGAGATTTATAATTTTCTCAAATCTCTTCGTTTTCTCAACGGATGAGATGAAAATTAAACCGTAGAGACCAGCAAAGCGCTACAAGATGACAGTTACTCCTAACATTGATCTGGGGTGAGATTACAGTATTTCAATTGTTTCCATGCTTTTGCTTTTTTGCTGCCATGATATTTTATCTCTGCTCTTTTATCACTTATGAAACTCCTTAATCTGCTGTGATCCCCATCGCATTTTGGGACATAAAATATCGATTTGAAAATCTTTCAACTGTATGGGAGAGAAACCAAGATAAAAATATATGATGGTGAAGGTTATAAATTTGCTTTTACCCATTTTTGTTAAATATTCCTCTTTCTTGTGTCAGTTGTCCAACATTTTGGCTGCATTTCCAAACGTCTTGAACTCAGTGCCAGGTAGAGGCTGGGATTTTAAAATAATGAGATATTATGTTATGTTATCTTGCTGGCTTTCCTGTTGTTCCTGGATGTATCTTGACACCAATAAGTGACGTATAAAGAACCAAAGTGTTGCGAGAAAAGACCCTAAAATCACACAATTCAATCATAGACCCTGGATTTTAAAGAGTGCACTGCAAAAACACACAATCTTACCAAGTATTTTGGTCTAGTTTCCAGTGCAAATATCTTAGTACATTTAAATTAAAACAAAACTAACATTAAAGCAACTTATCAGAAAGATGTAGGAGCTTGTTTTAAGTAACTAGTGCCTTAATTATGATGAAAAAGTACTAGATTATTTCACTTATAGCATGGGGAAAATGTCATTATAAGCAAATTTATCAACTAATAGAACTAGTTGTTTTTCATCAACATGAAGAAATTATTTACTTAAAACAGGATCCTATATCTTAATGATTGTAAGTTAGTTTTGTCTTATTTCAAGTGTAATAAGATATTTGCACTAATACTTGGTAAGATTTGGTGTTTTTGCAGAGGGTAAAGAAAAGCAAAAGATTGGATGTTGAGCTATGAAACTGCAAAGTGAAGATTTGTTAGAGAGCAAAGTGAAGGTTTTTTCTGGATTTCATTATTCAAAAAGGGAATATTAATGTTGATAAAATACGTTTCTACCTCACCCGTCTCTGTCGCTCCGCAGTTTTCATGCCATGTTTGTCAGAGCTGTAAGTGGGCCTGACCGGGGTTAGTGTGTTTGGATTAGCGTGTGTGACTGAGCTGTGTGGACAGCATGAAGTATGGCAGCGGCTGAGGAGACTTCGGTCCACCATCCAGAGGAGTCCTGCGCTGCCTGTTTGGGTTGGCACCCTGTCCAACGAGCCCTCCAGTCCAAACACTGGAGGCCTGTTCACAGCCCATTACTCCTCTGATTGACAGCGCAGCCCACCATTCAAAGGAATGCACACGAAGGGTGTTGCATATAAGTGCCAGGAGTTTGTCGCTTGGGGTGATGATTTAGAGAGCTGATTGATGTCACTATAAAAGCGTTTTATAAGGATGTCATTTTGAATCTACTTCCAAAATGATTTTTTTTTGTCTTGTCCAATTTTTCTTTTATAGCGTCGTTATTTAAGGTACAGATCTGCAGTCGTGTCCACTTAGAGCTGCACTTTACTGGAGCTGGATTTATGGAGCTCAGCAGGACTTTGGTTCCTGCATTTATATGACTCTGGTTATGTAAGCATTGCTGCAAACACAGTTGAGTTGGACGTAAACAGTCTCTGTCAAAGTCTAACTCTGCAACTCTATATGACTGATGATAATTTGTAGCTCCTTGATTATGTGTCATTCAATAGTGCAGAGTAAAAAAGTAAAATATAATTCTGACAAAACTTTCTGTGCTATCAGTCCACAGCTTCTTTTAATGTTTACATTTCACTGTTAAATTATAATTCTTTTTATTTATTAATAAGGCAATTGATAGTTGATTAAAGGGGACTTATTTTGCATAAGTCACATTTTGGACTTTTTTCTTCTTCTAATTGGGTTTCAGTTGCTTCTAAAAACAGCACAAGCACTTCAAAAACAAACATCCAACCATTTTTGGCAGTAAGTTAATGTTTTGTTGTGTTTGGAAAATGAGCCGTTTCAAAACCCTTCAGATTAAGTCATATTGAACAGATTGTGCCGTTACCTAGCAACCTAAACAGAGCTCCAGCATGTTTGGTCAGCTGGCTTTACCGTATTTTGCTGTGAGTAAATCACCAAAACATGATAGAAAAGAATTGATACAAGTCATATTTTGCTACATTAAACAATGTTTTCAGGACAAGTAAAAAACAACAAATGTTTCTTGAGTAATCAGGTCTGATGGTTGTAGACGGTTACCTAACAAGTAGTTTTGAAGGCTGGAAACGTAAAACAAATCAACTTTATTGATCCCAAAGGGAAATGAAAATAAGAGCTAAAGATACAGTAAGTATGAAATAAGTAATAAAGAAACAATAAATAGCAGGAGGCTCATCAGAGACCAGAGACAAGATTTTAAAATGTCTATTTATTAACAGGGAGTCTCAGAACTGGTGTGACGTGATCCAGTTTCCCATTTTGGTCAGAACCGCTTGAGCTTCAGCTGACCTGTAAATACACCTTTACATAAATCTATTTTACTGACACAAACCATACTTATGAGAAACCTCCTGCTGTTTACTGTGTGTTTAAATTGTGCATTTCTTCCTTTTACTTGGCCGCAGTCCAAATTAACAGCTTCTTCATAGTATTTTCTTTGTTTTTCTCTTTACTTCATAGAAAAATATCTGCCTCTAACTCAATTTCTAGCATCTTCCTCTGCCACACCACCCATCTGCAGATGAAGGCTTTCTGTAGCCTTCCTGTTTTCCTCTTCTGTGTCAGCTCCACCTTCAACCTCCGTCCATCTGGTTTCCCTCTTCTGCGTATCTGAACCATCTCAGCCTTACTGCTCGACCGTTTTTTTTATCTTGTCAGATTTGGTCTGGTTCAGTGAAAATCTTAATGTCTTAACAGTAGATATGTTTACATTTATCTTATAATTGTGCAATTTGACATTTTGAAAATAAATTTGCTTAACAGGAACAATTTTTGCTGAAAGGTTTTGGTGCCAAGATGAGGGGATTTTATTTATTTTATTTTTGTTTTCTGTACCAAAATTGGTTTATTTTGCAACATGGAAACAGTCACATGATTAACCAGAAAGAAGACTTGTAGGATCTTGGTGTTTAATGACTTATCACATGAGCAAATTCATTCATGTGATTTTAATCGTGTTTAATCGTATTTTATGGAAACACCTCAATTGCGAAATTAGTGGAACATTTACAAAGTTTTGTGTGCATCCATAATAGAAACGCAGCTAGTGACATTTTCACTGCTCTCTTTTTTACTCTCTCTTTTCATTTTTTTTCATAAATGTTGGAAGCAGCCTGCATGGCTGTGAAAACGTGGCCATTGAAACACCTGAATTCAATCATTTGGATGGATGAGCAAATATTATCAGCGGTATTGTTCAGTTTTACTACAAAGCTAAGCTTCTTGGCTGTCTGACAAAGTTCAGTAAAAGAAAAAAAAAACATCATGAAATTTTGCTTGTCAGTGTGTAATGAATTGCTTTTTAAAGTGGAGTAATAACGCCGCCTGCTATGGCTAATGCTGTTAGTGTAACTGGGTCTGTAGTAACAGTTATATATTTCCACAAAATGTTTTCTTTAATGTATTTGTCCGTTTACATTTGACTGTTCTTGTGTTCCTCTGCGTCTTCTATAAGGGGTTTGGTCCTCCAGCTCCGCCTTACTTTCTTCTTCTTTTGTTATTATAAATGTTAAGTTATTCATTTCCTCTTCCCTTCTGTTACTCGTTCCACTGGGGAGAGGCAAGTTTTAGAATCCACTGGAATCCCTTCATTTATATTGTTCAAATGTTTATTTTTCCATCTTTATAACATTTTATAGATGCTAACATTATTATTTTGTATAGATCGGGTTGGAGAACTGGAGCACATGCTATGTGCTAATGCTAATATCTCCCGATTGACAGATTAATAAACGGAGAGCCTCCAAACCCAGACTTGGTGCTTTGTGGTTTGTCCGATCACCACGTAACACACAACGCAGAAGTCCACCGGTCACATTAGCATGGCTAATTAGGAGACTGTCTTCAATAATGTTTAAAGTTGTGTGAATTGTGTCACTTTACTGCAAAAATTCAAAATCTTACAAAGTATATTTGGTCTAGTTTCTGTTGCAAATATCTTCCTAACTTTTAAGTTACTTTACAGCAAGATATAGGAGCTTGTTTTAAGTTAAAACTTCCTTAATACGGATGAAAGTATTTATTCCATGGGCAGATTATTTCACTTATAATGTGTAAAAAATGTCTTGTTATAAGTTAAATAATCTGCCAATGAAATTAATACTTTTCCATCAATGTTAAGGAATTATTTACTTAAAGCAATCGTAATATTTGTAAGTTAGTTTTGTCTTATTTGAAGTAGATATTTGGACTAGAATTCAGACCTTGGTAAGATTGTGTTTTTGAAGTGTTATGACATGTGGAAACCACTCTTGTAACTGATTTTATGATTTTTAAACCATGACTATCCTTGTTTTGTCAGCATGAGTCAGCTAAAACTGCAGCCTGTATCACTGAAAGACACCCAGTTTGCTGCTGATACTTTCTTTTAAACCTGAGTTTTGCTGAAATATTACAAACAATCTCCTACATATTTTCTCTAAGTCTCATGCACGGTGCCATAAATATTCTTCACCTGATTAGCGTCCACTCATCCTTGTTATTCTCAAGAAATCCAGATTTAGAGATCACCAGAGATCTGTCTTCTGTAGCTTTGAATTTGGGCTCTGTGGGACTGGTTCTCATCGTCAGCAGGGCTTCCCTCCTGAATAAGCCCAGCCAAACTATGCAGCGTCCCACCGCGTCCTCTGATGAGGACATGGACCTGCAGCGAAGCTTTGCAGTTCCAACTTCCTATCAGTGACAACAAGCATCAATCTTAGCCACCATTCGTTCTAGACCCTGCCAAGCGTGACTCTAGTGAAGTGAAAAATTGTGAATGCCGTAGGCTGCTGGAATTAAACAAAGGCTGGATTATCCTCTCAGTATGTAGAGTGGGACTATTCATCGTCGAATCCCCCGTAGTTCAGAGCGGAAGAAATATCATAATTTTTGTTCTTGGCTGCCGCTGATGCAGTCAGGCTTCTTCCCTCTTGCTTTGCCTCACTCGTGCTTTCGCCGAAGAAATGTAATTTGTACTGAAATGTCCAATGAGGTTTTTTTTGAAAAATTAGACCTTTTGGTTTTTAATCATCCTAAGAAAAAAGCACAGCATTTAGCCACCATATGTTCAACCTAAAATAACAATCTTTGTGACTTTTATCCAGTCACACCTGCTAAAATCTGGTCTTAACACTTAAATAAGGAAGGTGTGAAGTAACATTCGGGAGCAGTAGCTTTCACTTGGGGTATCCCAAACACTTGAGGAATTAAAACTCAGCTTCACTTCTTAAAGCATGAACAGACAGATGGTGGCACGTCTCTGCTTTCAAAACACTTACCTTCAGTTCTCAGCTTTGTGTTTGTTCAGGTGTTGCAGACCCACCACACAGGGTTTCATGACTGCTGGCTGCATTACACTTCAAGTTTATGGATCGCAGGAGTTCAAGACTTTAAATTTAAATGTTTGTCTCAGAGCAATCCAGGGTAGGGAAAGCTTCTGTTTTCTGTGAGATGTTACAACTTTTGTACACTACTTTTCATAGTGTTAACATTATAATTGTGATTTCTGTAATGTAATGGAACTATTTTATGCGTATTAGTCTTATGTTCAACATTAAAAGACTTTTAAACACAAAACCGGTTGCATCATTGACTGCATAACACTGCAATTTAAGTAAGATGGTCACTGCAAAAACACTAAAACTTGCCAAGTATTTTAGTGTTTCTAGTACAAATATCTAAACTAACATAAAACTTAGCAGCAAGATATACGTAGAAGCTTGATAATTTATTCATAAAATGTATTTTTTATTTACACCTAAGGAGAATTTAGAGAGACCAGTTAACCGAACAGTCATGATTCTTGAGACAGGAAGCCGGAGCACCCGGAGAGAACCTACAAATGAAAAATGTTAAAATTTGTTGATTATATTTGATAATTCAAACATATAATACAGTGTACAGAAATAACTGATGACACAAGCGACAAGTGTGGAAGTATTAACAAAGCGAATGAGCAAAGGAGAGCAAATAGAAAACAGAATAAGGAGACACATGGTTAGTAGTAGACATCTATACCATAAATGTTGTTTTGCATTTTGGTTGTGAATGTAATTCAACAATTCGGGGCACACTTTCTCTGAGCTCTTCATGTCCGTTTTACCTGCATCAAAAGAGGTGCTTGTTTTGTTTTCTGTTATCCCCTCATCTACAATCTCATCTTTCAATGCTTCTGCCTCCTCTCCAAAACCAACGTTGTTGTTTTGGAGAGGAGGGAACCTCATGTTCGAGGACAACGGAGTGATGTCTTCTCTGCCATAGCAGAAGAAGAAGCGATCAGTGACGTGACAGATCAGTCAGCAACAGATCCTGACTGAGGCAGACACCAGGAAACTTTCTCTTCCTCTGCAATTTTCGGGCCAGTTCTTACAAACAGTGACAAAATTGTGCCCACGGATTGTGGTGTCATTCGAGCACCATTTTGCAATGTTCTGCGTTTACGTCAAATTAGCTCGACTCGAACAAGTAGAAGCCACAAATAAATTGGCAAAACAACTTCAGTCGCTCTGTTCAATACTCCCGTGCCTCACTTCCGACGTCCATCACGACTTAACTGCAAATATTTTGCTGAAAAGATACTTATGAGTTAGTTTTTGTCTTATTTCAACTGTAGTAATATATTTGCACCAGGAAGAAGACCATAAATACTTGGTAAGATTTGGTGTTTTTGACGTGATGCTGTGAGCAAGAACGCTAAGATTTCATAGTATTGGACAATAAAACAGAAACTAAGGAGGCGCTGGGCGGAGCCATGTGCGGAGGCCGCGGTTGTCCTGGTTTGGTTCCTGGTCTCGGACCATTTGCTGCATGTCTTCACCTTCTCTCTCCACCCTGTTTCTAGAGGATTTACTGTTTTTTAAAGGTTAAGAAAGCCACTAACTTTAAAAATAAAACAAACGAAATAAAAATAGAACATGAAGTTTATTTTTTTAACATATGTGGAAAAGATACTTGCGGCACGAAACATAATGTCAAATATTCAAGGGAGTGGGTATAAACTTATCAATATTCCCACTCCTTGATCTACAACTGAGTTTTAGAGCCACACTAAGAAAATAAAAAAATTTAATTGCAAAAATGAAGTTCTATGAGAAGTCATAATATTGCAACTTTATTCTTGTAATTTTCCGGCCTTATTGTCATTATTTTATTTTTTTTTTTTTCTTAGCATGGCTCTAACATACTGTTGCGTTATCCACCTAATCTTGCATTTATTACAATCCTTACATATAACAACTAAGCCTGTATTTAATAATTTATCAATATAGTGTCTGTTTAACTTTTATTACAGTAGATCAACAATTATCACACAAAAACAAAACTAGCATCAATAACAAAATACTATCAATAATCATTTGTTTACATAATAATTTTAACAGTTTTTTGTTTGGATATTGTCTAAGTTTGATATTCAAATTGTTCCACAGTTTAACTTCACTTATTGATACACAAATGTTTTTTATAGTTGTTCTGAATTTGCATATTTTAAACTGTGATTTCCCCTCTTATAATTTTGCTGCAGTCTTAAACTTTTTTGAATGTTTTCCGATAATTATTTTTTATTTGTAGACAGTTGTCTGTAGTTCTACTATATCAATGAATTTTAATAATTCAGATTTTACAAATAGCGTGTGTTTTTTCTAAACATCCAACCTTATGGATTATTTTTATTGCTTATAGTATTGTTATTGCCTGTAGTGTAATTTTCTAGTTACAGCCTCAGATCTGAAATAAAAGTAAAAACATAAAAATTAAAATATTTATACAGAAACAGTTCCACAATAGAAATGCTGCTTGTGCTAAATATTTCTACTCTGTTGTTCTGGTCTTTGTAAGTCAAAGACAAGCTAATTTTTCACTAGCTAATTAGCTGCGTTAGCTAGTTAAATCTGAGTTGACAGAGTTAAATGGCTAATTAGCTTGTTAATCAGGTTATCTGGCTATAAAATTAAGACCATATTCAATGAAATCCAGCACAAGGAGCCACATTTATGTAACTAAAGCTCAAACTTGTACAGTATTTGAAGGTTACAGTTCTCTCTCAGACAGAAGCAGAAGTGGGATGGAAGGTGCCAAAAAGCACAGGCCAGACGGGGTGGTCCGGAAACGGCTTGGGGATCCAGTGAAACTTAACAAGCATGTTCCCGTTGGATGTTAAAATGAAGTGTAACACAGATATTAATGTAGCAAGTATCACAACACAGCACAGGAATGCAAACTGGAGCACTGGGACATCAAGCTGGATGCGAACCAACTGCAGCCAAATACCCGTGCAGTCATAATAGCTCAAACTCCACCAGTCCTTCAATGGCCAGCCAGTTTCAAGCGTTACGTTTTCAACACAGCTGGCCAGGAGTGTTTTAAAAAGACTCCTTCTGTGGGTGGAGGTGTATAGTTACTCATCTAGGGAGGGTGTAGGGCTTTGTGCTGGGATAAATCACTGGTAGGGGTTTGGAGTCCATGCTTGAATATCATATCGTTATTCTGCTGTTTACCGTTCTATAGCACTTATGAGTGTGAATACACTTTTTGTATTAAGGAGGCCAGTCAAGGGCACAAACTGTCGAAAGGTGCCTCACTAAAATTGCAGCTTCTGCAGTCTTGGTTTCCAATAAGCAGCGGGCCAAAGCTTGAATAACAAAACCATTCACTTACCCAAACTACGCTAAGCTAAACAGGCTAATTATGTGACTATAAAAATTTGCCTGTGCCATCAGCCACTGTAGCAAACTAATCTACTGCGTAGTTTTTGGATACTACACACAACATGATTAGCCTGTGTAGCTTAGCTGGTTAGCATCTCGTCTTTTGTATGTTTTTAATGTTGCTCCGGTGTAAATGGAAACACTGTTTATGACATAGTGACATAAATCATGTGGTGAGAATTCAGGTAAAGTCTGTAATTTGATCAACAAGTCAGTGTTTCTCAGCTAGCTGTTTCAAACTTTTCTACATACCGCCGTCTATGAGCCCCAACCAGGTGTGTTACCTTCACAGACAAACGAGCTCGACTCCAACAAGTAGAAGCCATGAATAAACTGGCAAAAACAACTTTGGAAAACAATTTCAGTTGCTCTGTTCAATACTCCTGACGTCCATCATGGTGCCTCGAATGATTAAATGAGGTAGTAATCAGATTCCCAGGGTAGCTGATGCTCCATTGTGAATTAATCAATCAATCAAATTTTATTTGTATAGCACATTTCAGCAGCAAGGCATTTCAAACTGCTTTACATCATAACAAACACAAAAACACAAAGTCATGCAACATAGAATCAACAATCAAAACATGACATTAAGTCAAGTTCCATCATTAAATTCATAATTGATTATGTTTCAAATACAACTCTAATCAGGTGGTTTTTAGTCAAGATTTAAAGGAACTCAGTGTTTCAGCTGTTTTACAGTTTTCTGGAAGTTTGTTCCAGATTTGGTGCAGTGAAGCTGAAAGCTTATTCTCCTCGTTTGGTTCTGGTTCTGGGGATGCAGAGCAGAACCAGAACCAGAAGACCTGATGGGTCTGGAAGGTTGATAGAACAGCAGCAGATCTTTAGTGAATAAACTAATAAACTCATTAATGTTGCCTCTTGATGTTCTGTTTGTGTATTGTTGTAGAGGTGGCCTTCCTCTGGGCTGCTCACCAGGTTCACCACAGTTCAGAGTACTACAACCTGACCACGGCGCTCAGACAGTCGCTCACCCAGCAGTTTACGTCTTGGGTAAGACTTCTGCTTGTTCTCTTCTAGTACAACTCAACAAATCCAATAATTAAAAGGAAATTATTAACAGATTAATAAGCATCGTCCCTGTAGCCAGAATGTTTTTCTTCCAAATGTTCATTGTTGTTTATTACTGAAATCACACATCTAGTTTATTTATCTGCTGCTGTGAACAATCACTAAATCTAAAGCTCTAAATCTGCAAACAATGGAACCTTGAGTGATGCTTTCTGTAGCGATCAATCTGTTCACACTAAAACGTTTTGGTACTGAATGAATATGGAGTTGTTTTAAACCTGATTACTACCAGAACATTTAATGTCTGGGGCTCAGCTTTCCGCCCGGTGGCTTTAAAACGCGACACCAAAACAAATCAGGGCAGGAGAACTCCCAGCTACCACTGACGTCTGATATTTGTGAACATTACGGTTTCCTATTTGGCTGCTGTGACGATGGAGAAGAAAAGGTGGACCAAACCAAAGCCTTGTCAGTGTTTATCAACAGTGGCGAGCGTAATTAAGTTCGCACTCTACTTTACACATTACTGACCTGAGGTGATGTCATGTAGTCTTTAGACCAGCAGACATAAGACCACACATCGGTGTTTAACTCTGTCCACTACATACCCTTGACTTATATTAAAAAAAAACTCTAAAGTGACTTAAACAGATTTCAACATCATGTTTTGAGAGTCTTATTTGAAACTTCTTGAACAACAGCGACCGTTTTTATTTGTTTTTATTGTTGTATGACCTTTCTAAAGATCAGGAGTCTGCAACCTGCAGCTCTTTGGATCTTCCACAATGGCTCTAACTTTTGGTGCTTTCACACCGAACACGTTTCGCGTGTCAAAAACGCGTCCGACGCTTCAAGTTTGAGGCGTGTGCACTTTGAAGACGAGCTGCTGTTTTCCATTGCCGATCTCTTGGTAATATGGCGGATGAAACTGAGAAAGTGGTACCAAATTGTTATGTAGAGAAAGTTTCTGCAATCATAACGGAGGCTCGGATGTCTTTACTGAACATTCTGTGTTCGGTTTCTATTGAGCAGCTGATAACGGCACGACGCTTGTTTGAACAATAGCGGATTAAATATTAAGAGTAGCTCAGTTTTATTCAATGAAATCAATAGAATATCGCTGTTTGAATTCACCAGATAATTCAGAGGTTTTGTGAGTTTCTCAAGCTACCTGGGCGCTGGCGAAAGTTTCTATCTGCTCTGTTTTTGTCTCACCTGAGCCCAGTTTGATGACCTGCTAACCCGCATCAGCGCCTGCAGAATTGGTTGACACTCTGTGTCCAGCAGCAAAAGTTCAGATTTTCTGATTCCTGCGTTGGACGAGTCAAACGCTCAAAACATTTGACACGTGAAACGCGCCACGACGAGTGTCTGCATAGACTCTGGATGTAAACCTGATGCTCCTGATGCTCGAATCACGTCACACCATTTGGCTCAAAAATAAATGGAACCAACAAACGTTTTAAATATAGATATTAAATCTTTTTTTTCCTGCACTATTTGCATTGAATTTCTACAAAGTATGACACTAAAAGTAATAATAAGATGCTTTTAGATCTGTTTTTCTTGTCATTAAAATGGAAGCTGAGATTCTTTTGTAACTTTTACATAATTTTACATGAAAATGTCAGAAAACTGAAAAGACTGAACCAAATGAATCTCAATAAGAAAGGGATCTTGTTGAGTGATCCTGTCATACAGAAAGTATTTTCTAAAATTACACGTTCTCAGTCGCAGATGATATAAAATAGTTTTGTGTATTAAATAGTTTGACACAGTGTCCTGTTTGCCTCTTTTGTCCACTTCAGATCTTCTACCTTCCCATGGCTCTCGCTGTTCCTCCCTCCATCTTTGCTGTTCACATACAGTTAAACCTTCTCTACCAGTTCTGGATCCACACTGAGGTAATTATTACATGCTATAAACATAAATAAACAAACCTGTGGATTTTCTAAAACATGAGCTGCAGCTAAACACCTTGGATTATCCCAAAATGAGCTCAAATCTGCAGAATATTAATATGTATGTATTTATTTAGGTCTTAAATTAAAAAAACACTTTTTTATTAGACAATTTTAAACATGGCAGTTAAGAATATTCTGCGGGGGGAAAAAAGCATTACATTTACTTTCTGTTCAGCGCTTGCGTCGTGTGAGCGTACCCGTCCATTTCCTGTCGCTAGGCAGAGTTAATGTTTAACTGAAAACTCTTTAAAGTTATCTCTCTTCTTATGCCAGTTGCAATTTGCCGGTTAAGTCAGGCTTTCTCGTCTCGGCGGTGCAGTGTGGAACCTGTGTTCAATAAAAAATAATGAGATTTTATGAAAGATTCCAAACAGAAGCACAACCACTCTGTCTGCCTTTAAAGTGACTGGGAATATCACGTTTACAATCCCCAGGACCATTACAGGCAGTGGGAGGATTTGGAACGCCCTCCCTCCATCTTTTAGTGCGCTATTAGTGAAAAAAGTTGTAATAGTCACAATTTTCTCAGAGGATGTAATTTATACCTCCTTTATAGACTTTCTTATTTTTTTTTTTGGATGTCATGTAAATTTACTGGCACGCTATTGGCCGCAGCTTCAGAGCTGAAGTGAAGCGGCGCTCCTTCATTCAAGATAAAACTCTCACGCTCAGCAGCCATTACATGGAAATAATGAAACATTCGGTCCGGACCGCACATGCATCCGCGCCGATAGATCAGATCAGCTTCAGACCAATACAGAAATATAAACTGGGCTAAATTTGACTGATTGAAGTTGATATTGTGGACCAAGAAACAATTAAAGTTTCAGATCTTCTTTCGCAGTGAAACACATTTGTTTACATTTTTTACTTTGCTTTATTCGCAGCGATAGTGTTGCCAGAATCATTACGTACGTGACTGAAGAATGTAACAAACATGCATTTTTATTAGAGCCACTCAAACGTATTAAAATATACAATTCTTTCTTAATAGACTTGAGTGTATTAAGTGTATAAACACACTTAATACACTTAATACTTGTATTTTTCTTTCAATATAATACTGAAAGAAAAAAGAAATAAAATGCACCAGTTTTGTTGGTTTTTCAACAAGATGAAAAGTTTAATTAAAAATGAAACTAGAGAACAAACCCAACCATTCTTCACTCTCATGCGTCTCGCCTTGGACATTAACGAAGATTAATTTGTTTGGGTAAACCTTTAATTGAAGGGGTGTGATAAGACTGTCATAAACATGAAGTAGTCGTCCTAAATGTTTACTGTGGTCATTAAGTGTCATTCCATAAATAATGACACTTTTAATGCTAATTTGCACTGTAAGTTGCATTAAAAGTCCTTTAAAAGTGTCAACTTTATGTTATTCTGTAAATAATTACACTTTTAATGCAAAGTTACACTAAAAGTCCATTAAAAGTGTCAACTTTGCATTAAAAATGTCATTATTTACCAAATGACACTTAATGATTCCTTCATGTTTATGAGAGGTGTAAGTTTTTTGCACACTCCGTAAAATAACGTCTTACCAATTGTTTGTTTGGCAATACTTACCAAAGATCATCATGTTCATTCAGAAATTACAATAAAATTTGATTTGTTGTTCATTTGCTTCTCTTTACCGGGTTAAAAGGTAAGTTCCCACAGTTTTAGCTTCATTTTTGTTTCCTTGTTGAATCAACTCTTCTAAATGAAAAGATTATTTCATCCTCTGTTGTCATTTCGATGAGCCAAAACAATAAAAACGTATCTGGTGAGGTCAAGTTGTAAATGTTTGAAGTGTGAAAATACTTATTTTATGTCATTTTATGCAAATAAGTGTTCAGAATTGTAACTTGGAAAAAGAAACATTGTTTGAAGAAGAAACTTTTATACCTAATGCTTTGTTTTGTATATTTTTATTATGCTAAACCAGCTCTTTGTGTGTGAACATAGAAGTCGTCCAAGTGCATTAATTACACCCAACAGCATAATAAAAGCAGCAGATTTGGAGAAATTAATCTCCGAACTGGAAACCATGACAACCAGGCCCAGAGACTGGGAATTACTGGGTGTGAGGGCAGAGCTAAATTCAGTTTAATTTAATTTAAGTTCTTTACAGTTTTTCTGCAGCACAACTTCAAAACAAACGTGACAAACAGCTTTAAAATCATATTGAAAACAATCAGATTCGGTTCAAATTGACTCAAATCAGTCCAGTTCATTCTATAGCCGTTATCTTTAGACTGATGGAGGAAATAGGCTTTGCAGGTTAGGGTTAGTGCCTCTCTAGTTTCTAAGTGGGAAAACAAAAACTGCGTGCAAAGTTAACGGCGGCCATATTAATAACATCCATTCATTGTGTTGTACTGGAAGAACATCGGCTGAAAATCTGAGAAAGAATTCAAAATGTTTTATAGGAAATCACCATCTGGAAATTTTCAAGTGGAAACAAAAAGATTTACTCTTTCATGGTACAATACCTGTTAAAAGTTTTATTTAAAAGATCATCAATGTGAAAAATACGTGACATTTTCCAGGTAATCAGGGACCTCGGACCTCTAGAGTGGATCTTCAACACGCCCAAACATCACAGAGTTCATCATGGTGAGTCAGTCAGATGTTCATAAACTACACTAATCATGTCTGAAAGTTTTATAATTATGTTCACATCACAAAATGTGACTTCAACAGGAAGAAACCTTTACTGCATTGACAAGAACTATGGAGGAATTCTCATCATCTGGGACAGATTGTTCGGTAAGAAAAATTACAATTGTCTTCATTTCACGCCTTCTCATCTCCTAATTTGATATCCTGAATTTAAATATAACCTACTTGTTTGATTTTTTTGGTCATTTTTACTTTTTATTACCTTAAAGCAAAGCTATACATGTAATTTCAAAGTATAGCTACAGCTTCCTGGTCGTATGCAGGTTTGATGTGTGTGTTGGCCTGTCATATGATCCCCAATGGGAAATATAAGTTTATGGATCATCTATTACTGTAATGATGAATGGAAACTAAATATAGAACGAAGAATTAGGAAAAGATTTCTTGTGTTTATGCTCCAAGTCAAAGAGCCATTTTGCTCTCAGACCAGATAAAAAAAACTTTAGAGCCATAAATATTGCACAACTTTTTGCAAAAACATTTAAAAAACATATTTGATGTGCACTCTATTGATGTTTTCATGATGTGAAGCCCTCTGAACCGCCTTGTTGCTGAAATGTGCGGCATAAATAAATTTGATTGATCAAATTTAGATAAAACTCTACTTTAGAAAATGTGTTCCAGTTTTTAAAGAACAGCAATTTCATGTCTAGTTCTAGGATTTAAAGTCAAGATGAACATAAGATTTAGCAGGAAGAGGATGAATAATTTTTTTTGTAAAATAAAAAAGCACAGATTCCAACCCATCGACAAGAAAAACTGATTAAAATCATAATACTGTTACTTTTAGTATAGAAATTGAATGCAAATATTGCAGAAAATTTTTTAAAAACTTATAAAACCTGCATTTGTTATTATATGTATATGTAAAATATTAGCTGGTTCTTTTAATTTTTTTAGCTAAAGTTACAAAAAATCAATCAGTCAAGTTTATCTGCACAGCACATTTCAGCAACACGGCAGTTCAAAGTGCTTTACATCATGAAAACACAAAGTCATAGAAAACACAACTGAAACATTACATTTTGCCAAGTGGCATCATTACACATCAAAATGTTGGCCAGTGTCACATTTATTATGGTTCAAAAGCAACTCTAAACAGCTGGGTTGTTAGTCTAGATTTAAACAGACTTTCAGACGTTTGCTCCAGATTTGTAGTTCATAGAAGCTGAATGCCACAGGTTGCAGACTCCTGATCTGGCCAGAGACTTTTCTGAGAGAATCTTAAATTGATCTGCATTTATTCCTCAGGTACGTTTGCTGCAGAGTCAGATAAAGTCATATACGGCCTGGTGTTTCCCATCAAGACGTTTGAGATCCTCTACGTTCAGGTTGGTCCTCCCATCTGATAATGAGCACCTTCTATAGGTGAAGCCTGAGCTCATGTTCCCTTCGCTGGCTCTGGGGCCTTTTCCTAACCATAACATTATTACTCTATTCCAAACAAACTGCCCAGCTGAGGTGAAAGAGGCCAATAAAATAAAATACCAGGTGGATGTTATAATTAGTGTCGCTGCCCGCGCCGTTGGCAGAGCACAGCGTGAGCTATGTCCTGCCTAATGACGGCAGAAACGCTGCAGCTCCAGATTAATTATAGCGGCTCTTTGTTTGGTCGCATTTCAGGTAAATGTTTTGTTGTACGCTGATGTCTGACGTGTGTTTCTTTTTCTTTCAGTTGCACTACTATGTATATTTATGGAAAAGATCCAGAACTTACAAAACCGTCAGTGACAAGATGTCAACTTTCATCAAAGGGCCGAGCTGGAAACCCGGTAAACGCCGTCTCGGTGACCACGTCGACAATCCCAAGGTTTGCAACATTCTTGACAAACAATGAGAAGAAAGAAGGGAAAAAAATGTGAAAAGCCCTCAGGCTTCATTACCAATCATTTTGACACACACAAAACACAGGCCCAAATGACTCAGAGCATTCTTTCTTGAAGGATTCATATATTTTACAAGTTTTACAAGAAACTGCCACATGAAATAAAAGCTGCACAGCCTCTGTACAGGCGTCACAATAACTTCAGTTTCAGCGTCTTTAAACAGAGTTTGCAGGACTAAAACCGCATGCAGTAAACTGTGAATGCATGTGTGTGTTGGAGCAGAAAAAAATAAAGGTTCCAGTTGAACGCTCCAGTGGTTTGCTTTGAAATAACGCCTTTGGTGTCACACATTTAGTCCCACTAGCGAACAAGGGAAAAAAAAAAAAAACCCTCAGACTTTTCATCCAACATATCACTTTAAAGGCATTAAAAAGAGATTCTGCTTGAAATTTCAGTGAAATATCTTGGATTTATGAAGGCAGGTTTCACTGACGGAGGTAAATTGAAGGGTTGACTGGATGTTTTGCTGCTGAGAATAAGCAGAGCAGAAGGCTGGAATACCTGCACAGTCAGGGTGGGATGTGGGGGGAACCCACATGTGATGGGTTGGTTGTTCAAGATTCTGGGAAAAACCCAGGATTACAGGACAAGACGATTCTTTTATCTGTTTTTTTCTTACCATTTTAGTCCAAAAAGGTTGCAGTTTTATCATAAACCTCACTGATTCGAACACAACGGGAAAACAGAAAGAAAAATATCCAAATTGGTTAGAGACGTCCTCGCTGTTTGGCAGAAGAAACTGCAGCCAATAAATCCCACATTTCTTTTTAATAGAACATAAGAACATAACTGAGCTGAAAATTTAAGGCCATATGTAAAATGTTCAGCTCTTTTTGACCCACTTTTACTTAAAAAATAATTCAGGGATGTCTTAAATGTGTTGCCCTTTTACGTTTTTCCTTAAAAATAAAATCATTTAGCTGTGATAACCAGATGTGTGCAGATTCTGTACTTTATTTTTTTTTTCTTTTCGTTTGTGTTGTAATGCACCAATGGCATAAGAACCAGGACTCCTTGGTGATTATGTGCAGCTGTTCTCTCACATGAAAGTCCAGTATTATGAGATTGAGTACTATTGACATCTTAAGCTACTGCTGGTGCTTTAGAGCACCATTTAAACACTACAGTTTACATAAAACATTTTAACCGTTACCTCAACCTCAGCTACGTTTCTTATTTGAGGATAGAAAGGAGTCTGCAAGTTCTCAAAGGGTTTGGGTCAGGTATGGAGTCGGTCTGTCATTATTGCTTCATGTTTAAGGCCTTTTCATGGCTAGCTATGCAGCTTATTCTGCATAAAACTCATGAATGTTTCAGACGTTTAAAGATCCAGACATTTTCCTGAACCACTGATTGAAGAATGAGGTCTTTTCTGCTTGCTGGTCAGTGCCTATAAACGACTTCCCTCCACTTGTCTGCTAATTGCTTATCAGATTTTTACAGCATTGCTTTGCTGTTCGCTTATAACCGTGATCAGCTCAGACAGCCTTTTGAGTTTTTCCTCGTGTCGCTCCATGTAGCTCCCTCAGTATTTTGTCATCAGGCACGCTGCACAAAGAATGTCTGGAATATTTTTGTTCCACAGTGTTGATTTCATTGTTTACATTTTCCTTAAAGGGGATATATTGTGCAAAATTCACATTTTGAGCATTTTTGTTTTTTCATTTGGGTCTCTACTACTTCTAAAAACATCCCAAGTGCTTAAAAAAAACACCCAGACATTTTCTGGCAACAAGTTAATGTTTTTTGGTGATCTAACAACCCCACTGAATCCTACTACGTCACATAGCAACGCAAGCTAAGCTCCAAAACGCTTAGTCACCTGGTTGTGCTGCTGTATGGCTGCTGGAAGAGAAAAGTGTTTTGTTGTTGACTTATTGTCCAGAAACCACTTCCTGCATTCTTGCTGGTTGTACAGGAGGCTCTACTAATGCTTTTCAAACATGTACAGTTGTATAGTTGCGTATCTGTTTGCAGCCATGTTCAGGTGCGAGTGTAAAGGTTGAGTTGGGGGGCGTGGCCAGCAGCAGCTTATTAGGATTTAAAGTGACGAGAGGCAATAAAACAGATAATCATGAACAGATAATTCAAAAATTTTATTGTCAAAGAATAATTTTGTGTCAAAAAAGTTGTTCCATATGAAACAATTTATTTACAATGTTCCCACACAGTCTGTAAAAGCATTGAAAGTAAAATTTTGACAAGACAAATGCTTAGAATGCCTTAATTAAATCTTTTTTTTCTTGGATCAGGTAACTGGAAATGAAATACCTCATGGTCCCAAATGGTCGCTGACATTTCAAGTCTATGTGGGTTTACATTTCCTGCTGGTGCTTTGGACTTACCACGAGTTGTTTGAAAGCAAAATGGTACGTATCTCTCTCTTCCACATATCACTTAAAAACTTCAGTTACACTGAAAACTATACCAAATATTTTAGGTCTGGTTTCTAGAACAAATATCTTAGCTCACTTTAAATACAATAATTTTAAAACTATATTAAGGAAGCATTTACTTAAAACAAGCTAATCTTGCCAAAAGAATTACTTGTAAGTTAGTTTAATCATATCTTAACAATATTAAGATATTCACACTATAAATTAGACTAAAAAACACAAAATACTTGGTAAGGTTTTGTGTTTTTGCAGTCTAGAAATGTTAGCGATGCTAAACCGGTGCTGGATGTTGATATTGCTTAAATCAAGCATGAGATGGTCAGTGAAGGTGACTCCAGCCGCTCAGCTGTGTTTGTTTGCCAACATTATTTGGGCCAATTAAACGGTTTGTTGTGGCTTCTTTGTGGCGAAGTCGAGTCCTGTACGTATCTGGCAGTGAAAAATCAACTCAGCCTAACATCATGACAGGATGACGGATCGGCATTGCCTTTTAAAACAACCTTTGTCTATTATTTTCCACTCGACACGCCAAGAGACCCCCTTCTTCCAGCCGGAGGAAATAGAGGAAGCAGGTCTCCCCAGGAGTTATCTTTGGAAGCATTTTTTGCTTTTTTCCCTACAGGCATACATTTGGTCAGCCCAAAAGTGCTGTCACGCCCATCCTCTTTGAAACGGCAAAATAAAATGTCCTGTCTTCCTCTTTTCTGATCGCTACACTTCTTCTTACACTTGCGGCCCGCTTTCAAAACACACACACACGTCTTCCCTTCTGAGTTGAGGTTTCCCCTCCCTGTTGGCGAATGAGACGCCAGCTGGTGGTCCGGCAGTGAACACAAACGCCTTAATTGTCGAGTCAACCATTTCCCAACCCAAATAGCCTTCAGGATGCAGCAATCAGGACTTGGAGGGGAAAATAACAAAGTGAGCTCCTTGGCCAAACAATAAATCATGTCACGGTTATGTATTTATACCCACATGTTCTCAAGCCGGTTATTTAGTCTGACAATTGATGATACTCTGCTGGACAGTAAACGGGCTCTGCGTTAATTCAAAGTCATAAAAAAATAAAAGTAATGAAGCTTTCGTCATCGTTAGATCAACATTAATCAGGCTAAGAGATAACTGGAGGCAGCGGCATTAGTTCTATCAGGAAATTGTCTCTTCTGGTAAAAATAGGAAGTATAATAAAGTTGATATAATTAAATTAGTGAAGGGTTGATGCACTTGGTGCGTCTTGATCAGAAATCTTTTGTCTGTTTTGTGTTTTTTGCATTTCCAGTGTGCAGCTTTCTTAAGAAAAACAACAACAAAAAATCTATTTCAGCACAAACCACTTTAAGAGTCTAATGATACGCTTGAGCTAAAATCCAGCTGAGACGGAGATCTCAAAAGATCATACAATATGGAAAACATAAAAAAGTGTTAACATTATGTCATCATCTGAAGAATCTTTTACATGTTTTCACTGGTAATTTGTTTATCTTTGATGATGCAGAGTTGATTAATTTCACGTTCAAAGTCATGACTCTAGCGCATCCAGTACAAAACATTATTTTATAAACAATATATGAGATTAAAATAGACTTTAAGATTAAATTTACCAGGGGTATGAATAATTTTGGACCTGTCTCTCTGGCCTATTTTAATTTTAATTTTATTTATTTATTTCAAACAGACAAAAAGTAAAAACAAGAAAAGATTAAATTAAAACAAATTATCATGCCCATTAACATACAATTTTACATTATTTGTTCGAAAAGTAGCAGGTAGAAGATATAAGATCTTATGATTTATTACCCAAAAACAACTCCCAACAGGCGCTTTTCTATTTACTAAACAAATAAAAGACGATACCGATTTCCATCTGTGAACACTGTTGCCTAGCAACAAGAAGGTCCAATCCTGATGCATTTAAATCGTTTTAAACTTTCTTACCAAACAGACTTTTACATCCTTTGTCCTTTCTTTCTGTTGTGCATTTAAAGCTTTTGAAAAGTTTCATTTTCAGGACCAAGTGTAATTCGCTTTATGAATTATGTGTTTTGTAAATAAAAGAGTTTAACTGTAATAATTAGCTTTGGTTGTGTTCAGGGACTGAACAGTTATTGAACTGTGTACCTGTTTCTTTCTGCCTGTCCCATTTTAAACAGTCAGGACAGAATGAATGACAGGTTTAATTCTCTGCAATAATTTACAACTTAAAGACAACAAAATCTGAGCCGACACTGTTGATACTTAAACTGTCAGCTGAGAGCACGTTTTTAGCGTAACTTACTAAAATAACAGTTCAGAACAAAGTACTGGAGTGTTTTTTTTTTTGTTTCAACAGACCAACAGACCAAGCTTTCCAACATTCATAATAATGACAGAAATAATAGCCTGAATAACGAGTTAATCTGCTTGTTGTCAGGAGACGCAGTAATAACAGTCATTTCTGTGCTTGCAGCTCAGTTCTGCCACCAGATGTGGAGCTAACATTTTGGGTCGCCACAGCTGGAACAGCAGCACAATGCTGGACCACAGAGTTTGAAAATGAACCACTTATTCCTGTACAGTTTAAATATTACTAGAGTCTGACATTATTCTGCTCTGATATGAGGGCTTTTGTTCACTTTGGGAAACAGATTTTTTAAATTTGATATTAATGGCTCTCACTGTGGTTCGCTGGAGTCCCGAAGCTTCAGAAATGACTTTGTAACCTTTCCCAGATTAATAGATCCGAATTACTTTCTTCCTCATTTGTTTCTGAATTTCTTTGATGTCTACACTGCAAAACATTTAGTTGTGTCTACTGTCTTCTACTCTTTAAATCAAATAAATTTATCCAGTTTTAGATTTTGAACCTAAATGTAAGTTTGTGAAAATAAACTTACAGTAGTAAGTTGTGTTAACTTTTAATTAATTTTGTCAAACCTCCAAAAGCTGAATAAACTAGAGTTTTTAAGTTAGCACTTAAAGAACTGAAAGAAGAAAAAGACAGGAGTGGGAACTATTTCCCAGAATGCTTAGCGGCATGTTTTTGTATCCTGAGATGGAGGAGCGTTACATTGATCTGACTCTTGTGCTTTATTAAGGCAAATGTTTATTTTTATGTCTTGTTCACACTATTTTGAGCAGAATTCATTGTGATGTTTAGCAAAATTCATTATCAGATCAGAAATTTTGATCATGCAAATTATTCTAAAGTAAAATAAGTAATTTTAATTTGACATTGTGAATAAAATAATAGAGAAATGTGGCTTTTTAACGAGGTGAGGGCCGTTTTTTTTTTGCATGCTGTGAAATAATTTGGTTTAAATTGCAGCATTAAGTTAAAACTCAGATTCAAGATTAATGAAGTCAAAAAAACAATGTTTAGACAACTTGTCTCTTGTTATTAAATCAACTTCATGAACTTTAATTTCTGAGTTAAAACCTAAACAATTTTCTTGTCGACTTAAGTTGGATTTTAAAGTTAAACCACCTTCAAATGTTTTACAGTGTAGCTTTTAAGGATCATCTATACTTAACTTTCAGGCAGATCTTATTTAAATGATGATGATCACTTTTTGACATCAAGCCATGGAGGTTGGGATATTTTTCTCCGTTAAAGCAGCAGTGTGTAACTTTATATAAAAAATATGTTTTTTAATATTTGTTAAAGTTATCACTTTGTCAGTTTGGTATGAGAGATAATCTGTGGAAAAAAGCTGAGCTTCTCTTCCTTCCTATGGGACTGTTGTCATCTAAAAACACAGCTTGGTCAGAATCATCCAATCACAGCTAGGAGGAGGGTCTTAGATCTGTCAATCAACCTTGTGTATGTGCTCAAGACCTCCCCCTTTTATCTCTGCTTCACCACAAAATAGCCTGTCACAATGCTAAGGCTAGTTAGCATGACCACCAATTACAGTTTTTCTGTAGCTTTAAGTTGTTTCCCGCTAATAGCACATTGATCAGCGCGTACATGAGCATGATTGAGGTAAAATACAATTTTCAACATATTTTTGTGTTGAAAATTGTTAAAAGTAACAAAAGTTCAGAGTTGCAGAGTGGGGATCATAATTTGGAAATAATAAAGTGTGCACAATGTGTCAATCTTGCTTAATCCGTCTTCACTGTTACTGTTAATGGTGTTAAAAAAAAAAAAAAAAACTATTCAAAACAAGCTACTTTTAGCCTGCAGGGGGAGCAAGTAAAGGAAATCAGGAAGGACACAAACACTTTTTCACACCACTGTACATTTAAAGCGAATCAAAGGACTTTTTACATTTGATTAAAAATACTTGGACCAACGTTTTCTGTGTGGCTGTTATAACTTTAATCAGATAAAAGCTGAGAACTCCCACCCACTGATTTGTTGACACCATAACTGTATCCTCTCGTATGAAGACTTATGAAGTAAAACCCATTTTATGGACTGTGATGCTAGGGTAAGCGTAAAGATACACTGCATGGTTGCGTCCAGTGGATGGGTTTATTTCGTCCTGACTGTATACGGTGTCTCCTCCTGGGTATGGGAGCAGTGAGATTTGGCTGTTAGTCTTTGTATTGAGTGTCAGAGAAACATAAACCGTAGTTTACAGCACGCAGCATCCTCAGGGGACGCTCGGCTTCCAGCTGCTGCCCGCAGCCAAGGCCTTAGGTTAGAGAACACATTTTAGCTCCAGGACTTTGTGTTTGTGTGAATGTCCCAAATAGCTGGGAAAAGGTCAGTGGGAGTCTGGACGGGATCTTTGCTCCACTGTTGGTGGTTTTGGCTCCTTTTTAGGGGATTTGTTCAGCAGTCTGTTCATCTGTGGTCAAATCTCCTGTCAAGATGACCGGACCATCTCTGCAAACGTTGGATGTCTGAGTCCAATAGCTGCAGTGTTGAATGGGTGCCAGTGCACTCGCGCTGAAGGTCAGACATGTTTAGGTTGGCATTGGCAAGTAAAAGTTGAGCAGCCTTGTGGTTGACAGCCGCTCTCCCATGAAGGTCTCCTGCAGATGTTTCTTTACCAACCATGATATTGATTTTAGTTTTTTTAATGTATTTTTTCCTCATATTTCTCATGGAAATTGTGTTTCTATCCTAGGTGCTGTCTCAGTTAACTATTTTTGGGATGACCAGCTACATTTTGCTTACCCTCACCTCCCTGGGCTTCATCATCGAGCAAAGGTACAGTTTGTGCAGCTTCTAATATCAGCATAAAACAGCTGAAAATGTTGATGTAAAATGCTACAATTGTATTTTATGCAACTTCAGCTGTTTCAAACTATGATCTCAAACCAAAATAAATTTATGTGAAAAGTAATTGGCTGTGTTAATTCATGAATTAACATTTATTTGGTCCAATTTCCCTTTCCACACCCGGGCCTTCATCACTTAAAACAGAACCTGTCTGACAACGTGAAGTAGGCTAAAATATCTTAACCCACATGTGTCAAACTCATGGCCTGAGGGCCAGATCTGGTCCGCCGTAGCTTTTAAAGTGGCCCTCTAGACTCCAAATTACTTCAATAACTCCAGCAAGTATTGTTTCCACAATCCAACATAATCTGCTGAAAACTTTTGAAATCTCCTTCAGATTCATCTATTTCTTACAAAGTTTTAATTTTAATTTCTGTTAGCATCATCTTAAGGGGTTAAAAAGTATACAATTTAGTAACAGATAGAAAACCAAGCTCAGTTTGCAGGAGGATATTTCTAGGACTTTGGGATAACGGCTATAGCCATTATCCAAAAATGAAGAAAACCAAAAGACTGGTGAAGCGTATCGGGGTAGCCACAACACTGAAAGCACTGCAGGGTTTATTTGCCCCAGTTAAGGTCATTTCTCATGGCTTAACAATAGGAATGAGACTGGGTAAGCATCTATGGGAGGGGTCCAAAGCGAAAACCACTGCTTACAAAATAAAGGCGCAAGAACTTGCCAATAAAACTTTTAGCATTCCCTGTTCAGAAAATATCCTCTTGACTGGTGAAACAACGGCTAGACTTCTTGGAAGGTTTGCAGAATTGAGTGAAAAGCCGGGAATTCGGCTCTCTGGTCCAGCCAGGCGTTTGTGAAATAAAGCTTAAGTTGGTCAAAAATCTAAAGCACATCAACAAGTCGCAAAACTAAGACGAAATGTAAAGGTTTTAGAGTGGCCTAGTCAAAGTTTGAACTTTAATGGAGACGGTGAGTGTAGATGCAAATGTTTGATGGCAGCTGTTGACATCAAATATTCAGTTTCCATGGAAATTACTTTTCCACATAGAAACCAGTTGGTTTTGATAGATTTTTCCCTCAATAAATTAAATCAATGTCAATGAAATTGACTCTTGTTTGATTATGTGAAACATTTTTTTCACAAGTGTGACGAAAAAGTGAAAACAATCTGTTACTGTTCTCTGATTTCATGCGTCTGTATCTTCAGGCCATCATCAGCCTTCTTGGAGACGATTCGCTGCGTTGTCATGGTAACGCTGATGCGGTACAGCTATCTGGGGTCCCCCTTGCCTTTACTCTCTGTCCCCACTGAGGTAAGCTAAGCTACCGGTACAGATTAAGGTAAAGCAGGCATAACGAAACGTGTTGGCTTTTTAATTTCATTTTGTTTTTCTTCGACAAACTTTGGCACCTCGAAATCCTTCCCATTCAACTCAGCCTTAGATGTTTTGGCCAAACGTTTTGGTATGTTAGGCTTCTGGCAGCAGATGTTTTCTTGATTTGCTGGCTTCAGACAATGGAAAGTTTCAAGCTGCGAAGATTTGGCAAACTTTTTGTGTTTTTCTTTTTCTCCTAACTTATATACTTCATTTATCAAACTTCACATATCTTCTTCTTACTGCTTTTTCTCTTATGCATGCAATTATTTCATGGTTTGTGCACCAGGGACAAAGGTCAGCAACCTCTTCGCTTCTCTGCCTGGAACGCTGTGGATATATATTTGTGCTCAAAATATCACTTCAATCTCTGTTTTTTGTGAAAATTATGTTTTTACATGGAAAATAAGTTATAAAAGGTGTAGGAGAATAAGAGAAAAACAGCAGATGCAACATTCACAATATACTGAAGACTCTATGTACACAAATTGTTAACTGACTGGGTGGTGCTCAGAATAATAATACTGCTGAGTTTATTTAGTGATGTCATTCATTCGGTGGCCTTTATTTGCACATCATTTAGGATAACATCCTACTTTGATTTAGAAGTTAATTGCATTGTGGAAAACAAATAAAGAAGTTCAGAAATTTACAGGCTTCTGAGCTAGAATGATCTCAAATGCCTTAAAATGGAAACCAAACCCAGAAAGACGAAGAAAACAGAAATTATCAAAGCAACTCGTGCACTGCAGGACTCTAAAACCTGGTTAATTGTTTATTACCATGCTGTGATGGTAACATTTCAAGCTAATGGGAAAAGGGAACTATGCTGCACAGCCACCTACAAATACAAATTGATTGAATTTGAAACAGAAAAGAAACAATTATTTCTACAGCTGCCTACATAACAAATTAATTGTTACACTCATAATGCTATCTACCATATTTTATTATTTTATTTGGATTATTTTAGATGGAATTAGCATTGGTCTGTAATAGTTTTGAAACCTTTTTCTATTATTTTCTTTATACAGCGAGTTAGATTTTTAACTAGTCGACGCCAGATGACATGTTGCTATTGATTTTTACCTTAAAGGAGTAGTAAATAAGCAAAGATGCTCCAATTAATTTGCATTTTGAAACGTGGAGTGTTAAGTTTGGGATATTAACTTATTAACATCTAAGTTGGCAGGTTTAATACTTTTGTTTTAAAATTTGAAGCAGATGTGTAAAATGCGCAATTCTTGTAGTCTATCTCGACAAAATGAACTCAAGTGGTTCTCTCTGGTGCCCCCTGGTGGTGCTGGGGCATTGCCTTGGGCTGGCGCTGTTAATGAGTAACAGGACTGTGGGAGCCTTTAGATCAGGAGAGCATGAGGAGCTGATTGGGGGCATAAAATCCATGATATTGTCTCAGTGCATCTTTAAATCAGCCGATTTTCAATGTTTCCCCGTGATGTGAACAATAAATATTGGTCCCTTTAACTACAGCTGCAAATAGTTTACATAATTTTAGCCATGTGTAGCTATAGCTTTACAGATGATTGGGTTGAGGTAATACTTTAGGCTCCATCTGTCATGAAATGCATCAACAAACTTCGATTCAGATATCTCTGCACTCCCACCTTACCTCAGCTGTACAGCTGCAGTCGACTCCGATGACAGATCCGCCCATGCTAGCAAAGCATATCTACGGTTCATGACGCTGGTTAAATGCCCCCTGAGATTATTTTGTCAAACAGGTGAGTCCTCTGACCCTTCAGAATATAACACCTCTTGTAAATGTCCTGAGAGAAAATAATTATGTTTGAAAACTTGTCTGGTTTCAGAGTCCTGTGTGTATAAAGACTCAGATAGTGCAGAAAATATGTTGGACCGCAAAGCTTTTGTCCACTTACAGACAGCAGATGTCAAACTCCTCCTTGGAATTGAAAATGTATCTGGCAATCTAAAATAGTTCATTTCTCAGAGTATTTTTGAAAATGAGTGGTGTTTCAAGTTTCTTAGTAGCGCTTATTTCACTTTCTCTCCAGTGAACATGTGAGAACATTTGGAAAGTAAATATATTGTATAAACTGCTGCCACATATGACATGTTTTACATAAAATTTATGTGTACTATGTATATTTTAAAAGGTACCACAGCCTAATGTCAGAGTAACAATGTTTGTTCTCATGGTGTTAGCATCTCATGTTCAGTCCTTTTTTAGACATAAATTTCAGTCTTGTTTACAGTCTACAAACATACCCTCTGTCCTGGTATCACAACAACTCATTTTGGGACTCAGAAGTGCTACAAATTAGTGCTGTTTGTTTATGTTTAAGACCATAGTCTTCAGCCTACACTGGGTAAAAGGAGGAGTTTCGGTATTTTTACGTCTTATTTACAAATGAGGGAAAAGAGAGTGGAAGGTGAAAAGGCGGATTGATGTGGTGATGAGAGATAGAAGCAGTGATTTTGCTTTTATCATCTTGTAGTCTGCTTTCAGGATGAAGTTGCTGGAATGTTAGCAGTTGTTTTGCTTTACTGATTTCCATACGTGGAATGGGCAATTTAGAAACTCTTCTAAGGCCTTTTTAATGCCATTACCAGACTGAAAGGTGCTGGACTATTCTTTCTTAGCCATCTGATCTCTCTTTCAACCTCATCTTGATGTTCATTATCATTTGAATAATGCAAATAAACATCAAACTAAATGTTTAAAAAGGACAAACCTCCTTCAAAATGCTGAGCAATGATGTAATCACATGCACCATATGTCGATGTTGTCTAATTTACACTTTACCAGAAACTAGGGCTGGACAATATGGCCAAAAAACATATCATGATATAAGTGCTTCATATTGGTTATAATCGATAATTATTGATTTGTTGTTGCTTTTTTAATATTTGAAAAACTGTCAAAACGACTTTTTCTATCCACGGCTGTCACTCCACGTTTTGAGGCAAAGTGGCGAAACCTTAAACTGCTGCTGCGCAAATTACTCAACAGGTTGTTGCTAGGTAACCAAATAGTGAGTGAGTTGCTAGGTAACCAAAGAGTGAATGAGTGAGTTGATGCCACCAACTTAGCTTAGCTGGCTTTTCTCTGCCTACATCCCCCAGAATGCCAAGCGGTTCTAGATCGGAGTACAGAAATCTATCAAATATTTTATCAGATATATTATCTACTGATATTGATCAATATATGTCTATTGAGATATTTATTTATTTTCTGGTCTTTACTAGGAATTGCATTTTTTTAAGGATCTGTTCTTTATTTTTTTATTGTCTATGTTATTTTGATTCTTTAAAATGTTCTTAAAATTGATATTCATCTGTCCAAATATACTAGAAAAACATATAACATTAAAAATCACGACCTTTTTTTAGTCAACAATTAATGCATGCAGAACAAAAATTACAAACCATCAAAAAGAAGTATTGATCTACAAAATAACCAGATAAGAGAACGAATAGCAGGAACAAAAATAAACAATGAAGCAAACCAAGTATTCATATTTTAAAATGGATACATTCAGAACAAATAAGAAACAACAAAATTGTTTAGTATATGTGGATTAGGGTATATATTTTTTCCTCCTTTGATTGTGGCTGGATGTTTCAGCGTTTGAAACTCGTACTTAAGCATCTTCAAACAACTCCTGCGCGACGTTGTGTTCCCCCGGTGTGTCACGGCCTGTTTTCTAACAATTGTGTGAGCTGTGTGGTCTGTTTTGTGTGAGTAAAACGCGTTTGAGCCGGGTGCTAAGTCCTGCCCCGCAGCCCTGTGATCTACGAGGCCAGATGCGTCGCCCAATTGACCATAAAATTGGCGTGCCTTTCTGGCTCTGGCAGCTCGACTGTAGATGGAGGCTGACCTCTCATTATTTGCCCTCCCTCCGCTCCAGCTGCCTCTTTTTCTCCCTGCACAGCCCTGACTGCTTGATGTCCCGGCCGGCGTGAATCAGCGCAACACTTCTGGAAACAATTAGTGTCGTCTGCCACTAACTAGCTCAGACCATTGAGATTTGCCATCGCGTCTTTTACGTCCTTTGACTCCACATCTGGGCCGCGAAGGTGTTCAAATGACAACCCAAGGTTTTCCCACCTTTTCTTTTTTTTTTCTCACCGTGAAATCTAATAAAACTGAATTAATTCTTTTTGAGAAAGCTCGCCTGAAATGAAGCGCATAAGCAGCCAGCTGGAGAGCGAAAAGGCCTTTTGATTTATGCTGTACGTGCTGCTCTGCTGTGTCACTGTGCAGATGTTTCTTTAAGCGATTCATTAGGGCTCATTTCAAGTCGCAGTACATCAGGTTTAGCTGGATAACTGTCTTGCCTGCAGGTGGGGGCTCAGAGAAAATCCTCGCAATTTATTCACAATGGTTTCTGACATATTTCCTCCCCTTTGTTCAAAAGTACAGTAAAGAAAAAGAAATTGAACCCACCCCCAAGTTTTAGCCTCCTAAAAAGATATACGATTTTGAAGCTCTTTGTTGCGCGGAGGGTTTTGAAGTTGCGCCAATCAATTAACAGTCTGTAGAAACAGAGAGGGGGGCAATTCACGTTTAATTGTGTTCAGACTCACTGTACGTTTGAAAGGAAGGGGGAAGAAAAAAACTAGGTCGGTTTGTGGTCCTTCAAAACCAGTGGTGTGATATACTGCACCCTTAAAGCTCACAGCGGTATTTATAGTGGCTCTGGAGATTTCCCTTGTAAAGCTGCAGGCTTGACCTGTAAACCCAGGCTGCCTCTCGCTCCCAGCCGCCCACTCGTCACTCAGAAAAACCCATGTCTGTGCCACTCATATGATAGTGTGTGAAGGAGTTAGTGTGTGTTTAGTCGTGTTTAGTTCTTGATACCTTATACCGGGGGTGTCAAGCTCATTTTCATTTTGGGCCAAATCATGAATGTCCTCAAAGTGTCAGAATGTAATGACAAAACTGCTCTAAGAACATTAACAAATGTTTAAAATGTTAATAAATGGTTGCCTCTGCTTTTGAGTACTTTTTAAAGTTACATTGAACATATTTTCAAATAGTTGTAATTGGCAGTATTGCCAGTAGTGCTTTAATTTGATTAATAAAATGATATTTAAACACACATTTGTAATCGGGACTAAATATTGGTTCCCCATGTTTAATAAGAATAAGTAGAACATAGTTTATATAAACTAATATTAGTTTCTCTGGATCTTAAGTTTGTTCTGGATTAGTGAGGTATAAAACCAAATGTTTGTTCCAGTTGTTCTGGGTTGACTTCTAGATTTGTATAAAACTAAATGTTGGTTCTCCATGTTTGGTTCTTGTTCTATGTTGCTAAGTAAACTAACTGGAGTTTCTCTTGCTCTGTATTTAAAGGCATAAATTCACATCTTATTGCAGCAGCATGATCCAACACCCAACTTTTAATTTAAGTAATTGCATTGTGTTCATACCCCTTACTTTTAACACCCCGAAATAAAATTATTACAGTAAATAGAGTCAGTCTGTGCATAATTTATTCTCCCTATAAATGTAGCTTGTTCAGTGAAGATGCATGTTGAAGAACATTAGAAAACCAGCAGCAACAGTAAGTACAAACCTGTCAACACATGACCTGTAGTAGCTCTGAGGGAGCTGCAGAGATCCCTGACTCGGGTAGGACAGGTTGTCTGTGCATCCTTAAAAACTTTGAAATTAATGGATATAAAATCAAGGCCTTTCTTTTAAAACTGTAAGTTGGCCTGGAATGTCATTGTAAGAGTATTTAATCTTGTGTTATGTAGTTGAGGTTTTTTCTTGCTGGACTTTTCTGTGAGGCAAAAGTTTTTGTCGCTCTTGAAGCTACCGTTAATTATCTGCTAACATACCCTTGCTAGCTAGGTAGCTTTTTTTGCATCCATCATCGGTAAGTGCAAATTGTTTCTGCCAATTAGCTTGACAACACTCATCTTCGCCCCTTAATCACTTGTGTTTGCCAAATATGAAGCCTGAATTTATATCATTTCGGACTTAACTTTTAGTCAAGATGGTATTAAAAAAAGGTCTTAAAAAGTCTTGAATTTGACTCGTGATGCCTGCAGATACCTTATAGGAGAATCCACCAGACTAACTTGTCATTTATGGAAGAGTAGCAAGAATAAAGCTGTTGATGAAAGAAGAAGAGGGTCCCGTTTGCAGTTTATCTTAATCCTAGTATTTGACTCGTCAAATGATCAGATGAGACGAACATTAAACTTTTTGGCCCGATTACAAAACTCTAATGTGGGGAACCATTCCCATAGTACACTGTTCCTCAGAGATCATTGCCCTGCATGTCTGAGGGATTCATGTTTCCTGCCAAACACATCACCTCAATAAGTGGGTGATTAACAGGCTTCTGCAGCACTTAATGCAAGCAGAGGAGGTCATGCAGTTATTTGAATTAGGTGTTCTGGAACAGAGACGCATCTAAAACATGCAGGGCAGTTTTCCCTGAGGACCGCAGTTGAGAAGTTCTGCCATAGTGAAACATTTTGGTGGCAGCATCATGTTGTGGTGAAGCTTTTCGTCAGCAGGAACAGAGCAGCTGGTTGGAGGGATGGGAAAATGGCTGGAGATGCATATAGAAAAATCCTAGAAGATAAACTAACTGAGTGGAAGCTAATCGTGATTTATATGAAAATCTATCCATCTGTTGCAATGGCTCAGTCAAAGTTCAGAAAGAAATTCAATGTAGAATTTGTGGCAGCTGATGTTGAGAGACTCTGTCTATAAAGACTTTTTTGACACATTTTAGTCTCTGTGCATGTAAAGGCATTTCTAGTTGGCATTCAGTATTCACAGTTTTAACCTTACTCCAACTTATGAGGATAATTTTATTATTTACCACTGGTTGTTTTGAAGTAAATATCTAAATTATTCTTTTTAAAAATGCAGCTTGGGGAGGTGAACTACCTGGGTTGAATATGATTGGCTGGCATTTACACATTTACAAAGCAGCCAATCCAGGATTGCCATTTATTGACCTGGACTTAACCTGTGATTCCATTATCCATAAAACTGTGCACATTGAAATTCTGAAAATAAATTTGCTTAATGAAAACACGTCAATTTTTTAAAAAAAACATGTTTTTTGGTAAAACGTTTCTGCACTAGGATGAGGTAGTTTTTCAGCCATATTGAAATAGACAAATTTCACAAAACTGCAATGGAAGCGCTTTTTTTTTGCATCACAAGTCACATGATCAACAGCCAGATGTTACTCTGGCAGAAATGACAAAGAAGACGACAGGAAGTGATAGGAGGAGGGATTATTTTTGTTTTGTTTTTTCAGACAATGTGCAACTGGCTCCACCAGGATGTCATTCAAATGAGTTAAATCTCCTCTGTAAAATCGCCGACTATAGTTTCCCCAAAACGCCACAAACTGAGATGAGAAAGACTGTAAATGTTTCTTCTGTTTTATTGCCAAGACAGTTTCCACTTTATTAATACATGAGGTATATTTTGTGTTTGAGCTATTAAAATAGGAGGTTATAAGCATTTCAAGTATTCATCTATTCATAATACTGGGTGTCCAATGTATAGACATATCTCAAAAGTCTTGCAGCAAAAAAAATTTCTGCGTCTATTTTGGACTTTTTCCATCAAGTTCCTTCCACTTCATCATGAAGCGATTCTTTGAGTCATTAAATCCTCGTAATAAACAAATTTTCAAGCTACTAAATTATTAAAGACTTAAGTTTTCATTTGAGGCAACTATAAAGTATCGGCCGATCACTGATCTCTGAAAATTAAAGGAATCGGCACCAATAAATCAGCTGTGAAGCTGGACTCCCTTTGACTCTAACCTCAAGTGAACAACAACAAACCAATTATTGATTAACAAAACAAAACTTGATAATTTTTATATTTAACTTGACGAGTAAATTCATCAAAGTGAAACTGGGTGTGGCAGGATGGTAATTTGTTTGTAGAACCGTTATAGTTTATTGGATGGTAATCTCGTGCTTTAATTCGTGCCAGTGTGTGTGTGTGAGGGCACATTTACTGCGATAGTCTGTAAATGTGGTGGCATGCAGGTTGTAATAATGTAACCCAGGATGGTGCGCTGTGTGGGCTCCTGGTTTTGCCTGAAGGCACGTGAAAACAAGCTCCGCAGCCGAGCGCAGACACCGTGCATTCAGCAGCAACTTCAGAGCCTTTTCTCTTAAATGACCACTAGCTGTTAGTGAAGCCGCAGCAATTTACGAGGGGAGTCCATAAAAAATACACCTGTCTTTGGTTGAGAGAGAGACGGTGTTTCTTGTATATTTATGCTAACAATAGATGGAACCATTAATTAACTTCAAGAGCTGCTTTTATTGTCATCCTTGTATTTTCTTTTTTAGTTTTCCCCAAACAGAATAATTAAGAAGGCTTTGGTTTGTTGTTCTTTTGTAATTTACTGAATTGTTTCCTTGCAATTAAAGAGTTTATGGTGTGAAATGGCAGCTCATGCAAATTAAACACTTTGCAGGCAAAAATTAAAACAATGAAATCCTTTTTTATTTCAGAATATTTATTAAGAAAACATTTTCCAACCAGGATTTTCCATCTTTTCATCTCTGTGCCTTTTCCCAAACTAGAACCATCTTTGACAGTTTAAAATGGAAAGATAAACGCTTCCCAGCCAAACGTAGAGGTCACAATAATATTATTAAAGTCATACCTAACACAAAGGCTGCACCTCAGCACCAAAGGACTTTATCTTCAACTTTATCCGTCTCTAAAAATGCCAAATCCCACCCTGTCTTTTCCATCATGCCTGCTGATAGGACTGCAAAGGTTAAAGGGTTTCTGTTGTCTGATCGTATCTTTCCCAATCACTGAAACTCAGGTGTGAGAAGTTAGCCGGAGCTCCCTTTTTTTAGAAAGCAGGAGTGAATAGTAGCAAAAGGCAGCGCTGAGGTTAACAGGCTTCTTTGGAGCTGTGGAAACTCGGTGAGCATGACATCATTTGAGAGCTCACAGGCATGGAAAGGAAAGGAAATCTCCTCCCAGGGGGAAAATGGGAATGAAAGAGGGGGGCTGAAATAGGAACGCCGGGTCAGACTGTTCTGGAGTAAACAGCGGGGTGGTTCTGCGTACACACACTGTGAAATATTATCAGTCAACGTGCAGGGGTTCGTGCCCGTCAAAGAGTAACTGCTCGGTTTATGCTGTCACAGTGTTTGCCAGGTAGAGCCACAGAAATCCAGCAGCAAGTGGCCTTTTGGGAGTTTTCTAACCTAATTTAGTTTGGCTTCTGTGGAGTTAAAGTCTTAATTTGGCCAACTCTGACTTGCTCTTAATTTGTCTTCCTCTTTTTTGTGCTTTAATTCGCACAAAATTCGTTCAGTTTTTCACGCAGCTTTGGCACTGCCGCTTCAGGCGGATTGAGCCTGACAGAAACTCCTTTGAAATGCGCATAAAGCAGAAGCTGCTTATAAATCAGCGCAAATGATTAAAGACGTATTAATATCCAGTTGAGAATTTAGCAAATTTTTATTTGCAGAAAATCTATCAAAATGCTGCTGAGAGCAGGCTTGGCCACTTTTCTTTCCACAATGTTTCCAGCTGAGCATCTTGCCTGAAGAGAGCTGGAAAAGTTTCCTGCTGCCAGGATCTGCAAGGCTGTGGGGGGCTTCAGACTCCGAAAGACTTCAGATCCTGTGTTGCAACATTTTAAGTGATTAATGTTAGACAAAAACTGGAGAAAAACAACTACATTCTCCCTGTCGGCCTGTAAAAGCTAAAATAATTAGTAATTAAAACCATAAAATAAACAGAACTTAATAGGAAGCATTAATCAATTGAAATGGATGAGACCCAAATCACAACAGTTGAGTAAAATGTGAGCCTATTGACAGGCACAAAGTGAACAGAGTGATAACCAATCAACTTTAAAACTTTGTTTTCCATGAAACATGTCCTGGTAAAAATATCTGAAAACTTTTAAAATAAATCCATCCTTTATTTCAGTCGCAATGTCTAAAACTGAACATTTTAGTCAAATGAATCCTTTAATAGGATGTGGGTAACGGGGAGAAAAGCCAAAGATATGAAACAATTATCCTAACTACATTGTTGTTCATTCATCAGCAATTGCTATAAAATAAATGTAACATGTTTTCATACTTTCTGTTCTCTTCAGTCCAAACGCTTAAAAAAACACCCAACCATTTTTTGGCAATACCAAATGTTTCTTTGGTGCCTGGAAAATGAGTCTTTTCCAAAACCTCATGATTAAGTCATAACTGTGTCGTCACCTAGCAACCCCAGCCATACCCAGCCTATCACCTGGCAGCCACAGCAGAGTTCCAGCACGTTTGGTCAGCTGGTTTTACCACTGTATTCTCTGTGCAATGGCTGCTGGAAAAGGCAAGTGTTTTGTTGTTGACTTACCACTTGCTTCAGTCAAAGCTTTTAAGCGCTTGGCTGTGCAGGAGGCTCTACTTCTTGTACGGTTCTATAATTTTACATTTGTTAGCAGCCTTTTCTAAAGGTTTCCTCATCAAATATCAAAAGATGGAGAGTAATGAGACATTAGAAGTCCTCAGTAGGTCAGGACCCCACCATGCGGTCAAGAGATTCTCTTCAGAATTTAAAATTAAAAATTATGATGAGAAAGCATGTAGATGTCTGACATTTGAAACAGGACTTCAAATTAAATGAAAGCAGTATGTTGGGGAATACACCAGGTGTTGAATCTGATTTTATTGTCATTTTATAATTTTTTAATTTGAGAAAAATGCTTACGCATATGCTCACCCAAGACTGGGGGGTCATGACCCGCTTAGATTTTTATTTTGTGGGTTGGAAGCTCTAAAGTTTGGGAACCACTGCTCTAGACTGTTTTATATGAAGGAACCTTCATCAAATCAACCTTCATCTATGTTCACTACACTCCCCAAAAGAAAATCTAGTTGAGGATTTCTTCAACTCAGAGGCCCTCATCCCTCTCTCCGCAGACATCGTTGAAAAATCAAGGTGGGATGTTCATCTGCTTTGTGCTTAGTTAATTTTCTGCTTCATGATCGCTCCCTCTGCCCTCCTGAATGTCAGATCTCTTTATTTTCTAATCTTCCAACCTTAAAATAGAAGCTCTGATCCTGTTTCAGACGTCCTACTCATTGTCTTATCCAAATAAACCGCAACTTTGCAATCCATCTTTGTTTACCGGTCTTGTTGCGGTGCCAGTGCCTTGACTCACGCTGACAGAGACGGATGAGCCGATTGTCGCTGATTAGATCCTCATTGGACTACCCAGAAAGCCACCCATGTGGCAGGAAAACAAAATGACTTCAAGAACATTTGGCCCCCAAACCTTTCAACAACTGAGTCAGCTAGCATTCTTTTGTATCAGCAAACAAATTGCAGGAGTCTGGAAAGATGTGACACTAACAGGTCGTTGGAGTCGCATCACACCTCAGCGATGTCTCTTCTTTGCTCCATTTAAAATGCTCAAAATCTTCATTTTTCATTTTAAAACTGGCTGTCCCACCCCAAGCAGCAATAACTACTAATTAGTGTTTACAATAAATGCCGATAAGTATTTTTACATCATTTGTAGGACTTTAGAGACCCTAAGAGTTGGACTAGCTGGTGTGATTTGATCAGTATCCAATTGGTATGAGTGTTGCCTTGCAGCCAGAAGGTCCTGGGTTCAAATCCCAGCCTGGAGCCAATTCAAAAACATGATTATTAGGTAAATTAGTCTCTCTAATCTGTCCTACAGAAAAATCACTCTTAGACAATAACAATTTAGTCTGCCTATTTTGAGCTCCTTTCAGAATGAGCCTCTTGTCTCTTTAAATCCAGATAAGTTGCTGCTGGTCAAGCCCCCTACTCAATATTTATGCTTGCACATAAAAATGGCTGCAAAAAAAATGTGCAATTATACAACCCTACGTCTTTCAAAAGCAGAAGTAGAGCCACATGCACAACCAACAAGAAAGCAGCAAGTGGTTTCTGAATGTTAAATCAACAACAAAACACTTTTCTTTTTTAACCTGTCAAGCTTGAACATGCTGGAACTCAGCTGAGGTTACTAAGAGACGGGCAGAGCTCCACTGGGGTTGCTAGGTGACGGGCGGAGCTCCGCTGGGATTGCTAGGTAACAGTCTGGGCTTCACTGGGGTTGCTAGGTAACGGTCTGGGCTTCACCGGGGTTGCTAGGTGACGGGCAGAGCTCCACTGAGGTTGCTAGGAGACGGGCAGAGCTCCACTGGGGTTGTTAGGTGATGGGCGGAGCTCCACTGGA
Source organism: Alfaro cultratus (assembly GCA_903066825.1). Lineage (NCBI taxonomy): Eukaryota > Metazoa > Chordata > Actinopteri > Cyprinodontiformes > Poeciliidae > Alfaro > Alfaro cultratus. The sequence goes on along the minus strand of CAEFZX010022165.1, from coordinate 7,327 downwards.
GTTGTTAGGTGATGGGCGGAGCTCCACTGGGATTGCTAGGTAACGGCCTAAGCTTCACTGGGATTGCTAGGTAACGGTCTGGGCTTCACCGGGGTTGCTAGGTAACGGTCTGGGCTTCACTGGGGTTGCTAGGTGAGGGGCAGTGCCTTCTGACTTGTGAACTTACATTCTGAAAGTTTTTGAAGCATTTCAGACACCAAAAAACATGAACCAAAGAATGACTGGGTGTTTTAAAATTAAGCGCTTGGACTGCTTTTTGAAGCAAAAACGTGCAATTTTTTTTATGGTAAATATAAGACACTTGTGTTCTTTTAGTCAACAGTGCTTTTAGCCTTGGAGCTCTCCCATTTATTATTTTTTCTCTTTAAGAATTGAATCCAGAACACAGGCTTTAACCCCAGCATCAGAAGTTTTTCCAGGTTCTTTGTGACCTCCTGGAGAAGAAATTGATTTGTTCTTGCAGTACTTTTGGTTAGCTGGCCACTCTGGGAAAGGTTTCCCTATTGTTCCTTGTTTTCTCCCTGTGTGGATAATGACTCTCTTTGTGCTTCCCTAGAGTCCCAAAGCCTTAAAATTAGCTTTGTATCCCTTTTCAGACTGATAAAGTTGATAACTTTGTTTCTTTCCATCAGGTTAAGAGTTATTGTTTCTTAATTAAATGACCTCATGTTGTCAGATTGTGATTTCTTGTTTCTGCAGGTCTGATGCTAATTAATCTGTGTCCAAATGAATGAAAAATACAGTTCTGGAAAAAATTAAGAGACCATTTAAAATGATCAGTTTCTCTGATTTGACTTTTTCTAGGTATATGATTGAGTAAAATGAACATTGTTATTTTATTCTATGAACAACTGACAACATGTCTCTCAAATTCAAAGCAAAAATTTAGTATTCATTTGCAGAGAATGAGAAATAGTCAAAATAACAAAAATAATGCAGCGCTTTCAAATGTCAAATAATGCAAAGAAAACAAGTTCATATTCATTTAGAAACAGCCATACTGATGTTTTAACTCAGGAAGAGTTCAGAATCAATATTTGGTGGAATAACCAGGAGATTTTCAATGGGGTTCAGTGCAGTGGGCTCTTAGTTTTTTCCAGAACTGTAGATATTTAACTAGTTCATTCATTATTAACAAAAGGTGTAAATAGTTTTCATTCTCGCTTAATACATAAAACTGAGTCTGTTTTATTGAATTCAGTTTGAATTGATGTATTTATTTCAGACAAAAAACAAAAAAAACAAAACCATACTGTAAATGCAACACCCATATGCAATAACACTCAATCACATCATTGTTTAGTGACTGGGTTACTCAGTTTACTTTATCTGTTATTGAAATGTGTTTGATTATCTGAAACATTTAGTTTGGTTAAAAGCAAAAAGAGAAGAAACTTATCAGGAGTGAGATACTTTTTCATAGATCTTCTTTGGTTTCATTGTTGTTTTTCTGCGTTTTTGCAGCACACTATTCTCTTTTCTTTACCTCTGTTTCGCCACCCAGGCATCTCCGCTGGATGATGAGATGCAAAGTGAATTCAAGACACATGAAAATGGACGTCCTCTGGGTTTTTATCTCATGTTTTCAATGTGGCGTGGTAATCTGCATGAGCTGTTGTTGACCCCCGCATGCCGTCCTCTAAGAGACACAAAGTACACCTCTGCAAATACCAGATGTTAGCAGGGAAAACATCTAAACAACTGTAGCATTTTAAACTGGCACACCATCAGACTGCACTGTGTTTTGCTACACTTTCACATGAAGACACTGCTGTTTAACATGTGTTTTGTCTGGCCGCCCCATGTCCGTCTTTCTGCGTTGAGCGCGTGGGAGTGCAACTGCGATATTTCTCATGGCAGCGTTTCAGATGGAGCTGCACGGAGCCTCTGGTGGGACATTAACCTGCTCAGCGTATCCTTCCTGAGTCTGCCCGGCGCGCAGGCTGTAGATCTGCTCGTAATGAACGCACAGGAAGCGCTCCTTGTGTGAACAGGGCTGACAGAAACTTTTCCACATTACCCCTCAGCCTTCTTAAAAGGATTTAATTTATGGCGATTATTTCTTTCATCTATGCATTGCTAAAAATGGAAAGTTTTTGAGCTTCTTTTAAGTAACTTATGGTGGAATTAACAGATGTTATGTCAGCTTTCTTTGTTAGAAATGACCTGTGTAGCTTTGCAGATTATTTGATTATTTGCTTGTGGTGCGGAAAGTCATAAACTTTCTGCTCTTTTCTGTAGCTTTTTTTTTTTTTTTTTTTGCGTTAGGCCATTTCCTTTTATGACTTCATTCATTTCTATCCATTTTCAGTAAAGTTTCTTGGTTTTTGACTTGAATCATCCCCATTTCTCCAGTTTGCGTCTGAGCATTCAGGATTTCCTGTAATCTTTGAAATTGGTTTTGATTAACAGTTTTTCAAGTTTTCTGAGCTTCTTTTGATGTATTTTAGGTCTTCTGCTGCCATTCTTTCATTTTGAGTAGAGAACCGTCCGATTTGGGGTCTCCAGTTTTTGTAAAGCACTGACCTTTAAGTACAGAGTGTCCAGCTCAGTTTCCATTTTTATTGTAATGTTCTGCCTTCCTATTACCTCCTGAAAAGTTTGCACTCTCTTCCTGCCTGAATAAATGTGTCTCAAATTGTCAAGAAAACACAATTTCTTCAAAGACAAAATTGATGGTGTTCCTCTAACTTTTCAAAACAACCTGTTGCTGAAAATCCAAGTCTTTTTCACTCAGTAACACCATCCACATTAAAGAGTGTCAGTGGAGCGTCGCATGTGATCAGAAAAATGAAACTGATCAAGCTGAAAACGACCAAAGTACGACACTACTAGTGCTAGTTATTGTAAATGCCGGTGGAACTAGAAATGTTTTTTTTAAAATCAGTATTAAGGAATTATTGACTTAAAACAAGCTCCTATTTCCTGCTGAAAAGTTACTTGTAAATTATTTTTGTTTTGTTTCAAGTGTTTTAAGATATTTGCACTAAAAACTATAGTATTTGGTAAGTGTTTTTGCTGTGTTCAAATCTGTGGTTTTACACTTTCTGTCACTTAAGCTTTGTGCATGAAAACTCAGAATGCATTTTTCAGGAACTATTAAGAAACATACTTCATATTTCCACAAATTCAGCACACTACACCCACCCACCCACCTCCGCAGCGCATTGTGAATTATCTTGCAGTTCAGTTCAGGCCGGGTCTGGTGGATTGTAGGCAGCCATATGGAGAGGGAGCTCTGGAAACATCCCATTGCAGGTCATATATCACATGTCTGACAGCAGCCATTCTGCCTTGTTTTCATTTCAATCACGAGTGCAGCTGTGCTGGAGAGCAGCGAGGTTCTGCGATGTTAACCCACTGAAGGCTGGAAGTTTATTACTGCTGGTACTGAAGTGGGTGTTTGCAGGATCTCCTTGATGCTTTGTGTTCATCAGCGGCGTCCAATGTTGCTCAACTTAACTGGATGTTGCCAGATTGAGTTTATAAATGTTTGATACTTTCAGAGCAAGTGGCTCCAGTTCATATTTTGTAGGTTATTTTACTTTAGATGCAGCTACAAAAAGAAACCCATCATTATCAATAGTTTCCACATTAGCGGTGTAACGATTATTGTTCTGGGCTCACAAAAAATAAATTTTAACAACATTTTGAAGCAAACTGCTGTCACACATTTTCTTATCTTGTCACATTTAGATCTATTGAAACACAAACAGATTCTGTGGAAGATGAAGTCCTAGCAGACATTGTGAAATAACTTCTGAAGTTCTCCTAGTTTGAATAGTGCGTGTGCATTGGGATCAAAGGTGTCAAATTTCTTCTACTGTGCTACCAATTAACTTAAAATTTTAAGTTTCACTTTGTTTCAAGCATCCAGCATGCTGAGGTTAGTGAAGCGTCTGGTGTGAAATAAAGTGTGATGTGGTTGCTACAATATTTATTTTGAAGCAGTGGCAGCATACATGTCAATTTCAGCCAAACCTGCAGCTGATCAAATAGTTTTACTTACAAAATGAGGCTTAAACATTATTTTCCTGATAGATGTAGTTCAACAGTAAAGATTTCACAAATCTCTTAGTGCAGCGTAACACATTCTAGCTTTGTCTTTTTCAAACAGTGGAAGAAGAAAAAATATTTTGTTTTATCTCCACTGTAGTAAATGTTTCATAAATATAATTTTTTTCTTTATAATACAATTTTGGTTTGTCCGGTTTATATATAGGCTACCGGTGTGTGTGTGTGTGTATATATATATGTATATACATTTTTATTTATTTATTTATTTTTATTTTATTTTATTTTTTTTTTCCCCAAAATCTTAATTTTATTTGATCAAATACTATTCAGGATTATAATTGTGGCTCTCCTGCTTGCAAGGCAACAACTTTGCTAGAAAATAAATCGTCCCAGAAGTTATTGCGATAAACGATTATTGTTTAGAACAGAACAGTATTATTGTTTTGAGAGCATTTTCAAGTAATATAATGGCAATAATAATACAAGAACACATTCTCAAAGATCACTAAACTTGAAATTTTAATGAACATTTAACACTGAAACTGGAAGACATTTTAAATATCCAAAATAAACAAACAAAACAACAGAAACAACAAGTTAAATAAATTATGGAGTCAACGTAAACAAAATGATCCTTTAAAAAAGGGCTAAAGCATTTGACTGAAGACTTAGTCATCCAGTTTTTGGTAGAAAGAGAGAGAGAAAAGAGAAAAATTACATAGCTCATTGTAATATATCATGTAATTAATGGATTTGTTTCTTATTGTGTCAGGGCTACTAAAAACTGCCCCACATTGCAGCATAATATATGATTTGAATATCAAAAAACATAACCAATCCTTCCTTTACCTCTGAAGCTTTTTCTCTGCGCTGCATTACAGCAACCTGACCACATGCTCTCCCTGGATAAGTTAAGGTCAACAGAGTTGTAGAAACCTCTTTCGAAAACCACAAACTTTAGGCGTTTTGCATTACAACGCTTCGCTAACTTCCCTTTGCTCGAAACCAAGTGAGTGTGAGTCGATGTGCTGACCTCTCCTCTTTGGAAAAGATCGCGGTGCTTATTTGTGGACGATCAGACCTGCTTCCTTCCACATGTAATCTGTCCCACATGGACTTCCTCAGAGCGTATTAAAATGTAGCTCAGACGGAGGATAAATGAGGAGCGACGAACAGAAGAAAAATAGGTGCCCTCCACATGCGGCTTCGATGGAAGCTCCTTGTCATGTTCTGGTCTCCAGTTTGAGTGAAATATGATTTGCGTGGGTTTTTTTGCCAGGTTTTCGCTCTGCTCTCCATCGTTGTCCATCACCAAAAAAGAAAAAGAAAAAAAAGACACGGCGCAGCTTGTCGTTCTGGAAATCTTCCATCTGTTTTGACTTCAGGGAGTTTGGACTTTTAGCCACTCATATTTTGATTTGAATTTAGTGGATTTCATCTAATTTTTGACGAAAGCGTACTGATCTTTAACTCTGATGTTCTTCAGGTCCAATTGTGAACTATCGATTAGGAATTACAGATGATATTTTTACTGGAGAAACATCTTTGTTTTTATTTAACCTGAAGTTCGTTGGAGATTTGTTGAAAGTGCTTTTCTTTCTTTATGTGATGCAAAAATAATTACTTTTTATTAAAGCAGAACATGGAAGAAGGAAAAGTAAAAATAAAAGTTAATATTTTTCCTTGTTGTAGTTTAGATGTTTTTTTAAATTGTCATATTTGTTGTATTAAGTCTAAATGTATTGCAAAATACTGAAATTGATTAGAACCATAATAATTAGGTATAAAAAAATGTACATTAAGCACTGAATAGCAGTGGAAAAGGTCATAAGAGTAATAATGCAGTTTGTGTCAAACAGAAAATTTCATATTTTGAAGTTTTCCTGAATTATTTAGTCTACCTAAACTATAAAATATTAGCTAAGTATAACTGATGTGCATTAAAATACAAATATTTAAGAAAATACTATAAATATTTGTAAAAAAAAAAAAATTTAAAAAGAAAACCATAACTTTGTGCATTTTAAGTAAAATTAAAACGCAATTTTTTGCCAAAGTTACGTATTAGTTTTACCAATCATAACATAAAAGAACAAAAACGTCTCTAAGATACGGTTAAGTAGCTGCCAGAATTTTAACGTATTTATACAGTAAAATTTTGCTGCCGGTATTTTGCCGTAAGTTTGAGACTTTTTTTTTTTTCTCTTTTTCTCAGTGTTTGAAATAAACGTCTATTAATGTCTATTTTCTGTTTCATTGTCTATTCGTCTTACTTGGGAAAAGCAAAGTTACATGTTTTTGATAAGAAAAAAATAAAATCAGAAATTAATGTATTTGAGAGATTCTGCTTTTGTGCCAGAAGTATTTTAAAATCATTTTGATTTTAAATAAAAATCCCCCGTAATGATTTCTCTAAGATTTATTTTCTTCAAGACCATTTGAGTTCATCTGCCTTAACAGTGCAAAACATTTTTATATAAATGCTAAAACCACAGGTTGTCCTGTGAATGTGGCTCGGTGTCACTAAAGGAGAAATCCACCATGTTTTAATCTGACTGAATCCTCTCGGCTTCTGCGGCTCATCGATCATTTTGCTCCTGGTTTTTTGCAGCAGGACGGCTTATCTCAGAGCAGGTACTGAGACGTCAAACCCTCACAGAAAAACAGCTGCCGTGCCGAGAAGGAGGAGGAAAATAGCTCTTTTTTTTTCTGCCTTCTTTCTCCTGTGACGGACAGCGTTCTGCTTTTGGCTTGGGCTGAGATGTAGGATGCAGTTTATGGGCCAGAACTCAGCGAGGGGTGGAGGCGAGGGCTGTTTCTGGCAGCGACGCCCCTCCCTCACCCTGTTTTCTCCGAATAGCGGAGTCCCCCACGGCTGTGACCCCTGTGACCCGGTCGGGAGAGTGTCAGGAGACGGGACCCACTACTTAACCTCTGAAGTCACATTTTTAACATCATCCTGAGACCGGCAGCATTTCACAGGTCTCACTGTTTTGTCTCAGTTACCGTCACACTGAGCATTTTCTTCCAATTTTTTAGCTGAATATATCTACATCAGTGGTGTCCAAAACTTGTTGCTTAAATTGTAGACTCAAAATAGTCACAGAACAAAAACACAACTAAATCAAGCAAATAAAGTAACTGGACATTTGTTGTAGATTTTTACGACACTGTGTTCATTGAAAGGACTAAATTTCCATCACAGACTGAGAAATTTTGTGATTTCTTTTGACATTTTCTAGAAAAATCTTCAAACAAAACTTTTTGAGATTTAAAATTCTGAAATATCCAAGTTTTCTAGAAAATTTCT